>MU713819.1:29078-158633 GCA_026770625.1 Nicotiana glauca | reverse complement strand
AGTGGTACCTTAGATCATACTCCCAGCAGGGTTATTTCTTTCCTTAAAGCTCAACGTATGGGTGAGAAGGGGTGTGCTGCGTATTTAGCTTATGTGAGAGATGTCAGTGTTGACACCCCTTCTGTTGATTCAGTTCCAGTGGTATGGGATTTCCCCGATATGTTTCTTGCTGATCTTCTGGGCATGTCGCCCGATAAAGATATCGATTTTGGCATTGATATGTTGCCGGGCACTCAGCCCATTTCCATTCCTCCATATCGCATGGCTCCTCCTGAGTTGAAGGAGTTGAAGGATCAGTTGCAGGAATTGTTGGGTAAGGTTTTTATTCGACCCAGTGTTTCACCATGGGGTGCCCCTGTTTTGTTTGTGAAGAAGAAGGACGGCTCTATGCGTATGTGCATTGATTATCGCCAGTTGAAAAAAGTTACAATGAAGAACCGATATCCTTTACCTCGTATTGATCATGTGTTTGATCAGCATCAGGGTGCACAGGTGTTTTCCAAGATTTATTTGTGCTCAGGTTACCATCAATTTAAGATTCGGGAGCCAGATATCCCGAAGACTGCCCTCAGGACTCGGTATGGTCATTAGGAGTTCCTTGTTATATCTTTTGGGCTAACTAATGCCCCTGCAGCTTTTATGCATTTGATGCACAGCGTATTCAGGCTATATCTTGACTCATTCGTGATTGTTTTTATTGATAATATTCTGGTATATTCCCGGAGTCGGGAAGATCATGAGCAGCACCTGAAGGTAGTGCTTCAGACTCTGAGGGAGAGGAGATTATATGCAAAGTTCTCCAAATGTGAGTTCTGGCTGAGTTCTATGGCATTCCTAGGGCACGTGGTGTCGAGTGAGGGCATTAGAGTGGATCGTAGGAAGGTGGAGGTCGTGCAGAGTTGGCCCAGGACCTTCTTAGCTACTGGGATTCATAGTTTCCTCGGCTTGGCGGGGTATTACCGTCACTTTGTAGAGGGGTTCTCATCAATCGCGGCCCCTATGACTAGATTGACCCAGAAGGGTACCCCAATTCAGTGGACAGAGGAGTGTGAGGCGAGCTTCTAAAAGCTCAAGACAACTTTGACTTCAGCCCCAATATTGATGTTACATACCGGTTCGGGGTACTATACAGTATATTGTGATGCCTCACGGGTTGGACTTGGAGAGGTATTGATGCAGGAGAGTAGGGTGATTGCCTACGCGTCCCGACAGTTGAAGGTGCATGAAAATAACTACCCTGTCCACGATCTTGAGTTAGCTGCCATTGTTCACGCCTTGAAGATCTGGCGTCATTATTTGTATGGGGTGCCTTGTGAGATCTACACTGACCATCGGAGTTTGCAGCACTTGCTTAAGCAGAAGGACCTGAATATGCGTCAGAGGAGATGGTTAGAGTTGTTAAAAGATTATGATATTACCATTCTTTATCACCTAGGTAAGGCCAATGTGGTTGCCGATGCCCTGAGTTGTCGGACAGAGAGTTTGGGGAGTTTGGCATGTCTACCAGCCTCAGAGAGACCTATGGCGATGGATGTTCAAGCTGTAGCCAGGAAGTTCATGAGATTGGACTTTTCAGAGCCCAGTCGGTTTCTAGCCTGTATGGTTTCTCGGTCTTCCCTATTTGATCGCATCAGGGAGCGGCAGTTTGTTGAGCCTCATTTGGTTGTCCTTCAGGACAGAGTTCGGCGTGGTGATTCCAGAGATGTTACCATCAGGGATGATGGAGTATTGAGGATGCAGGGCTGGATCTGTGTGCCCAATGTCGATGATCTTCTAGAGTTGATTCTAGCAGAGGCCCATAGCTCGCGGTATTCCATCCATCCGGGTGCCGCGAAGATGTACCAGGACTTGAGGCAGCACTACTGGTGGAGGCAGATGAAAAAGGATATAGTTGACTACATGTCTAGATGCCACAACTGCCAGCAGGTGAAGTATGAGCACCAGCGTCCGGGTGGGTTGCTTCAGCAGATTGAGATTCCAGAGTGGAAGTGGGAGCGCATAACCATGGACTTCGTATTTGGACTTCCATGGACCGTGAGGAAGTTTGATTCTATTTGGGTCATTGTGGATCGGCTGACCAAGTCTGCTCATTTCATACCTGTATGTACCACTTATTCATCGGAGCGGTTGGCGGAGATCTATATCAGGGAGATCGTCCGGTTGCATGGTATTCCAGTTTCTATCATCTCAGACAGAAGTACTCAGTTTACATTGCGGTTCTGGAGAGCCGTGCAGTAGGAGTTGGGCACTCGGGTGGAGTTGAGCACGGCATTTCATCCCCAAACGGACAGACAGTCCGAGCGCACTATTCAGATTTTGGAGGATACGCTCCGTGCCTGCGTGATTGAGTTTGGAGGGTCATGGGATCATTTTCTGCCACTGGCGGAGTTTGCTTTTAACAACAGTTATCAGTCCAGCATTCAGATGGCACCGTATGAGGCCTTATATGGTAGGAGGTACAGATCTCCGGTTGGTTGATTCTAGCCGGGTAAGGCCAGGGTATTGGGCATAGTGATGGTTCAGGATGAGATGGAAAAGGTTAAAGTGATTCAGGACAGACTCCGTGCAGCCCAGTCAAGACAAAAGAGTTACGCGGACAAGAAGATTCGTGATGAGGCATATATGGTTGGCAAGCAGGTTCTGCTTCGGGTCTTGCCTATGAAGGGCGTCATGAGGTTTGGAAAGAAAGGGAAGCTGAGTCCGAGATCTATTGGGCCTTTTGAGATCTTGAGGCGAGTTGGGGAGGTTGTTTATGAGCTTGCCCTACCTCCCATCCTAACCGGAGTTCATCCGATATTTCATGTTTCGATGATCCGGAGATATCACAGTGACCCATCGCACGTGTTGGATTTCAGTTCAGTCCAGCTGGACAAGGATCTGTCCTATATTGAGGAGCCAGTGGCCATTTTGGATAGGCAGATCAGAAAGTTGAGGTCAAAGAACATCGCTTCAGTGAAGGTCCAGTGGCAGGGTCAGCCGGCGATGGAGGCGACCTGGGAGACCGAACAGGATATACGCAGCCAGTACCCTCATCTTTTTGCTATTTCAGGTATGTTCTCTATGGTCGTTCGAGGACAAACGAATGTTTAAATGTAGGAGGATGTAACGACCGGGCCGGTCATTTTTGGAATTTACGCCCCGATCCCCTATTAACTGCTTTCCCCAAGTTCATTTCTGCTATTTTGGTTTGCCGGGACGTTCGGTATTAGGATTCGGAGTATTTTGGGACACTTAGTCCCTAAATAAGAGCTTAAGAATTGAAAAATGGTCCGTATTTGGAACAGTGTGAAGACGACCTCAAAATGGGAATCTGATAGTTCCGTTAGCTCCGTTAGGTGATTTCAGGGTTGGGAGCATGTTCGGAATGTTATTTGGAGGTCCGTAGCTCATTTAGGCTTGAAATGCCGAAGTTTGAATTTTTGGAGTTTCCGATCCGATAATGAGTTTTTGATCCGGGGATTGGATTTGGATTCCGGAAGTTGCTATAGATCCTTCATGTCATTTCGGATGTGCGTGCAAAATTTCAGGTCATTCGGGCGAGGTTTGGTTAGGTTTTTGATCAAAAGCGTGTTTCATTGAAATTTGAAGTTCCTAGGCTTGAATCTTGGCTTAAATCATATTTCCGGCGTTGTTTTGGGTGGTCTAAGGATTGGTACAAGTTTGAATGATGTTATGGGATATGTCTGTAGGTTTGGTTGAGGTCCCGGGGGCCTCGGGTGTGTTTCGGATGCTCAACGGAGCAATTTGAGGTTGAAGATTGCTGCAGAAAATTGCAGGTCAGTTTTTCTTCTACACGTTCGCGTAGCTTTAGTCCTCCCTCTCATCGCGTTCGCATCATCATCTACGCGTTCGCGTAGAGTAATTCTGGAAGATGTCAAATTCCTTCATCGCGTTCGCGATTGTCTACCCGCGGTCGCGTAGCTTCACCTGTTTCTTCACCGCATCCGCGTCATGGTTGTCGCGTTCGCGTAGGTCACCGAACCCAAGCCTTCGCATTTGCATCTGTCCCTTCGCGATCGCGATGGGCATTTCTGATCCCTTAGTAATTCCTTCTTCGCGAACGCATGCTGAATTCCACGTTCGCGATGCTTTAGACCCCTGGGCAGTATTTAATATTTCAAAAGCGAGGTTTTGCCATTTTTACCAAAACACAAGGTTTGAAGCTCGGATTTGGGAGCAATTTCAAGGATTTTTCAAGGGCAATCTCTGGGTAACGATTCTCTACTCTCCTATGACTAAAACCCATTAATCTAATCGCAAATTCACCCTTTAATTTCGTATTTTTTATGGGAAGTGGGTAAACTTCTTAGACCTAACTATGGGGTTTTGATGGTGCATTTGACCTCCGATTTGGGATATTTTTATATGGTTAGACTCATGAGAGTACGAGGGTTCTAAAAATGTGAAAATTATTCGATTCCGAGACGTTGGCTGGAGGGACATTTTGGTCATTTTACCTATTTTCGTTCCCTAGCTCTAATTTTAATAGTGGAATCAATTGTTTACAATATTATTTACGATATGTAATTGTATTGAATAGATTTGGTCCATTTGGAGTCGGATACTCGTGGCAAAGGCATCGTTCCATAGTTGATTTTGCACCGAATCGAGGTAAGTGGCTTGCCTAACCTTGTGTGGGGGACTTCGTCCCTTAGGATGTGATAATTGGTAATTGGATGCCTTGTACGTGAGGTGACAAGTGCGTACTTGAGCTAATTGTTGAAACCAGAATTTTTACTTAAATACTTGAACTGGATTTTCTTTCATATTTGCTTTATCCTACTTGCTATTATACCCTATGCTAGTGTAAAAGAGCATGTCTAATTGATCCAAATTGCCTAATTGTTTAAATTGCCTTAACTGTGATTACGTGGAGCATGTTAGGCCAATATTTACTTATCGCCTGTATTGTTGTACTTCAATTTCTGAATATTTCTCTGATTTTGGTTGCGCATTTACACTGGGACTACGGATGTGGGATTCCGAGAGCTCCCCCCTTGTTTGTTTACTTTGGGACTACGGGTTCGATTACCGGGAGATCCCCCTGCACTTTTATTTTGGGACTACGGGACGTTATCCCGGGAGATCCCCTAGCACTTTAATTTTTGGGACTACAAGACGGTATCCCGGGAGATCCCCCAGCACTTTATTTTGGGATTACGGGACGG
This sequence comes from Nicotiana glauca, assembly GCA_026770625.1. Lineage (NCBI taxonomy): Eukaryota > Viridiplantae > Streptophyta > Magnoliopsida > Solanales > Solanaceae > Nicotiana > Nicotiana glauca. Next base: position 153,465 of record MU713819.1, on the reverse strand, counting down.
TATCCCGGGAGATCCCCTGCACACTGATGATTGGACTACGGGACGGTATCCTAGGAGATCCTTTGATATTGATATGAGAGTTGGATATCGGGACGGTATCCCGAGAGATCCATTGGACAGTTGAGGAAAGAGCTACAAGACGGTATCCTGGGAGACCCTCGTTGGCATTCTTGTTGTAATTTAGCTGTGTTTACCCTACGTTTCTGTTCTGTCGTTGTAGTATTATTATTTCATTGAGCTGTCTTATTACACTGCTGCGTTCATTAGTTTGGTCGGATTTCTACGCTGTTAATATTTTTGTGCTATATTATTTTTGCCTCAGTAGGGCCCTGATCTTTCCTCATCACTACCCAACCGAGGTTAGTCTTGGCACTTACTGAGTACCGCTGTGGTGTACTCACGCCTCTTCTGTGCATATTTTTCATGTGCAAATCCAGGTACCTCTACGCAGGCGCATTATCAGTAGCTGCAGGGAGCATTTCGGAGACTTGAGGTATATCTGGCGCGTCCGCAGACCGGAGAGTCTCCCTCTCACTCTACCCTTTAGTTAGCTAGATGCTATTCTATTCTTCCTTGTTATAGGCTTTCCGGATGATTAGAGCAGTGTTATGTATTATTCTTAGCCTGTGTTGCCCGTGGGTTTCCGAGTCTTTGGGATGGTTTCAGAATTTAAAGTATTAAAGGGTATGTGCCAGGCGGCAACTGTATACATTACTCATGTTATTTAGCTTTTTATTACAAATTTCGCAAATTTTGTTACTTCCGCAATGTGTTAGGCTTACCTGATCGTGATGACTAGGTGCCGTCATGACGTGTTCACAATTGGTGAACTAGGGTCGTCATAGTTAACCTCAAATTTGCAACTTCAGCCCAGTCTAAGTTCAACATCTTTAAATCCCACATGGCTTTGTGCTCCAGTTCTACGGGTAGATAACAAGCCATGCCGAAGACTAACCGATAAGGAGAAGTGCCAATAGGGGTTTTGTACGCCGTGCAATATACCCACAACGCGTCATCTATCTTCCTTGACCAGTCGGTCCTGTTTGCATTAACAGTCTTTTCTAGAATATTCTTTGTCTCCCGGTTGGAAACTTCAACTTGGCCATATGATTGGGGATGATAAGGTGTGGCCACCTTGTTCTTGATGCCATATTTCTCTAGTAACCCCGTGAAAGCCTTGTTACAGAAGTGTGACCCGCCATCACTAAGAATGGCTCTAGGAGTGCCAAACCGCGTGAATATGTTTTTCTTTAAGAATTTGGTCACACTCCTGGCCTCGTTGTTTGGTAAGGCAATTGCGTCAACCCATTTGGACACATACTCCACAACCACCACGATATATTTCATACCATAAGAGCTTACAAAGGTGCCCAATAAATCAATTCCCTACACATCAAAGATTTCTATCTGCATCACAAAGTGCATTGGTATTTCATGCATCTTGGAGATTGATCCCTCACTTTGGCATTGGTCGTAAGCCTTGACCATTTGATTGCATCATGATAAATCGATGGCCAATAATAACAACATTCAAGAACCTTTGCCGCCATTCGATTGCCCCCATTGTGACCCCCGACCGGTGAGTGTGGCATGACTTTAGAATTGGCATAATCTGCTTTTCTGGAACACACCTTCTGATGATTTTATCAGCACAAACACGGAACAATAATGGTTCTTCCCAATAGTATTGCCGACAATCTCTCAAAAACTTCTTCTTCTTATAAGATTCCAATCCATCTAGAATAAGGTCACTAACCATGTAGTTAGCAATATAGGCATACTAAGGAGCTAAATTATTAGATAATGCCAATATGTGTTCATCGGAGAAGCATCGTTGATTTAAAGATCTTCCTTTGGTCTCCCTGCCTCTTCAAGCCTTGATAAATGATCCGCCATTTGATTTTCCGTCCCTTTTCTATCTTTGGCTTCGAAGTCAAACTCTTGCAACAATAGGACCCACCAAATAAACTTAGGCTTTGCATCCTTCTTTGCCATAAGATAATAAAGAGAAGCATGGTCTGTGTACACTATCACTTTGGACCCCAACAAGTAAGCCCGAAATTTCTCAAAGGCATAGACAATGGCAAGAATTTCTTGCTCAGTCACCTTATAATCCATTTGAGCTCCATCGAGTGTCTTTCTTGCATAATAGATCGGGTGAAGAACCTTACTATGGTGTTGGCCAAGCACTGCCCCAATAGCTATACTAGTGGTGTCACACATGAGTTTGAATGGAAGAGAGCAATCGGGTGTGACAATAATAGGTGTCGTGGTGAGCTTTTGTTTCAATTCCTCAAAGTCTTTAAGGCATTTCTCATCAAACACAAATTTTGCATCTTTCACTACAAAAAAAATGGCCTTTAACGAAGGGAAATCTGGTCCTTAAAAACCTAAATCTGGTCCTAAAAGGGTTTATTACGCCGGGGAAAAGCTGGTCGTAACCCGTCGTAATAGCCTCTACCGCAAAAGGTCATAACGACGAGTCAAAAAACCTGGTCATTAAATAGATTTAGAGATGGGGAAAAATTTTGGTCGTGAAATACTTTTAGAGACTACATATCTCGTCCCTAATAGACGATGAGAAATATCTATATTCTCGTCGCTATACCCTTTTAGCGACCAACCTTTAATTGGTCGCTAATTATCTTTTAGAGAAGAGTAAAAACTCTGGTCACGAAATACTTTAGACTACATATCTCGTCATTCCAATCGTTAATCGTTAAACCATTTTAGCGACCAACCTTTAGCTGGTCCTGGAGTATGTTTTATAGACGAGGTCCCTATTTAAAATAATTTTGTTATTTAGCATTCATATTCATGGTCTCTTATTAACCATGAATAGTCTTAAAGCTCAATGTCGCATAAATATATATTAATACCAATAAATATCAAATTAGTATTGAAAAATCTAGTTATTAAAGATAATATATCAAGTTAACAACCCATGATGATGTTACTTTTTATATTTGGTCAACATCTTAACAAAAAAATCTAGCTAACATCCTGAGCTAGACTATGATGATATCATGTTTTGCATAACAGTGCTAGCAAAATAATAATGAACTTGTGCATCTTCTAAACTTGCATCGTGACTTGTAGCTTCAATCCTTATAACCCGTAAGCACAAAAGTTTGAAAAGATGATAAATACTATTGGTAAAAAAACATACATAAATTTTAAACTAGCAATAGTTAAATTGCTTACCCAAAAAGCAATCTAAATTCACCATGTCCAGCAAAATTAACAAGGCTATATGGAAATATAAGAGAAACTAATTAGAAAATCATATTGAAACCTCATAACCAAACTTACAATAAAAAAAGTAATGAATGAATTGTGTAAGTCCATACAATAAAAAAAGTGATGAATGAATTGTTTAAGTCCACATAACATACTGAAACCCCATAACCAAACATACTAATTTGAAAAGCATACTAAAGCAATGTAATGAATTTTTTAAGTCCACACAATAACCTCAAGACAAACATACTGAAACCCCAAGGAGGAAGCCCAATAATATATGTTGAGGCCTCCTTTTGATCTCGTCGACACAAGGGAGAAGCCCAATAATATCAAGATGTATGTGCGTCATGTGCTCATTATGGAAAACTGTGAGGAGTTGATTCCCAAATATTTGAGCTTTGTGAAGGGTATTATGGATTCACAGGACCTTCCTCTTAACATCTCCAGAGAGATGTTGCAGCAGAACAAGATCCTGAAGGTTATTCATAAGAATTTGGTGAAGAAGTGTGTTGAGCTTTTCTTCGAAATTGCTGAGAACAAGGAAGACTATAAAAAGTTTTATGAGGCCTTCTCAAAGAACCTCAAGCTTGGCATCCATGAGCATTCCCAAAATAGGTCTAAGTTTGCTGAACTGTTGCAGTACCATTCACCAAGAGCGGTGATGAGATGACCAGTTTGAAGGACTATGTGACCAGAATGAAGGAAGGACAGAATGATATTTACTACATTAATGGTGAGAGCAAGAAGGCTATTGAGATCTCACCCTTCCTTGAGAAACTGAAGAAGAAGGGCTATGTGATTCTTTACATGGTTGATGTCATTGATGAGTATTAAATTGGTCAGCTGAAGGAATTTGAGGGCAAAAAGCTTATTTCTGCTATCAAGGAAGCTCTCAAGCTTGATGAGAGTGAAGATGAGAAGAAATAATTCCTTTAGATCTTCATAGCTTAGAACCTAATACATTTAGACCTAACACCTTTGAAACATGCAAGTGATCTCCCTGATCCGATATCCTTTAGCATCACAACCACTCTCTCTTTTTGGATGTCTTACCTATGACCCTGATTATATAAGGATCACCAGTTGGGTAAACATGCATTTACATCATAATTCATGGGTGGAATTTGTACCTGAATATCTTAGTTCTAAGAGTTATTGATAAATCAGTAAACGAATCAGAGTCGAAAAGTAGCGTGAAGTAAAGAATGTAATTCCTTATATGTCGAAGGGAAGAACTGCTCCTTTATTTTGTATATCCCCCAGTTTATTGTTTGTGTCATCGTACTATATGATATGGAAGCCTACTTTGTGATATATGTTTCTTATTTTGCTTGTTGCTGTAGTTTTATGTTTGGGCTAGATATCTGTGGTACATAGATGAAAAAACTTCATGTTATACTTTCCTACCAAGGCTAGAATTACCCTATCAAGAAGGAATTAGAATGTGAAACAGACAAATTAACACATTTCTACACGTTCATCCTTAGACCTGATGCATCCTACAACATCTGGATTGATGGTATCATTGGGCTTTTCAGTGAACATAATGTAGGTGTTCAGATGCTAGTAAATTTAATAAACATATACAATAAATCAGCTTCCAGATATAGTAGAAATAAATTCCTATTGATCTCTGTTTTCTGAAGGAAGATTTTGTAAAGATGATGAAATGGATTACTGGACCAGGTTACACATAACACTAGGCATACCTGAAATGCATAATTCTCCTCACTCCTATATCCACAGGTGTGTTCTTAAGTAGTGGAGTGCTGCTTATACTGTTTAGGAGCTATTTGTTGTACAAAATATTCAAGAAGAGATGGAACAAATGACAGAAACAAATTATTTTTAACCAAAATGGTGGACTCTTACTACAACAACAACTATCATCAATGCAGGGATAATTGGCAAACCAAAACTTTTCACAACTAAAGAGCTGGAGAAGGCAACAGACTACTTCAATGAAAATCGCATACTTAGTCGTGGAGGACAAGGTACAGTATACAAAGGCAGTCGAGCTAAATGACTCAAAATGCACAGTTATAGTCTTGGCTACAGTTGTTACCTCGATAGTTTCCCACATGTGATTCAAATTTTCATCCTTAATATCATTCCACGACGATATGCCCAACAGACACATATTACGGTCACAAATGATTCTTCCCGAGTGCCTCGAAAATAGTTTGCTATTTGTTCCAACCGTTCGATTATTATAAAAAGTTCCTTTCAGCTTTTGTCCGACTTCAAGTGTTGCAACTTCTTTGCAGTTGTTCCTCCCTCGAAATTTTTTTACCTTTCCATGATTAGATGAAGAACCTACGGCTGCATAATTTGGTAAAAACTATAGAAATTAAATTCAGTTCTACAAATTATTAACAAATGGAGGCAATGAAATATCATACCTATTTCAGTTGCTTGCGAGTGTTGCATAACTTGATCATTAGATGGAGGCAATGAAATATTTTCTTACATATGCTCTTTCTCAAGAACCAAGGAGTTTTTATCCATTGTTCGCATTTCTTTGTTGGAAGATATGGTAAAATTCGATCTTGTACTTTTAAAAATCCTTAAAGTTGAGCATGAAGATCTAGGAGTTTGCCCATGTCCGTTCCCTATAGAACATGGACCAAAAAACCATTTTACTTTGGCATATGCAATTAAAAATACCACAGATTTGGAAAAACATACTTGCTTCAACTTTTTGGGTGTATTGCTTAATTTGATCAGTAGATGGAGGCAATGGAATATCAATTTGCATATAGTCTTTCTCATGAACGATAGAGTCTTTACGTATCGTTCCCAGTCCTTGACTAGCAGACGTGGTAGAGCTTTTAAACCCTTATCCTCGTCCCTTCCCAATAGCACCTGGGTGGTATTAGCACCATGTGCTCATTCCCAGGTAGTGACGTCAGTGGTGAGAACTGGTATGCAAGCATGGAGATTTTCCAGTGGTTTGAGGAGGGCACTTTGGTTTTGGAATTTCAACTGTCGAAAGATTGGTGTCAATTTTTATCTAAGAAGGAGTACCTATTTCAAGAAGCCATACATAAGGAACTTACACCACCAGAGATACAAGAAAGGGCTGCCTAAAATTTTAGTGCATGGCAGATTCATTGTGTGGCATCAATAGATTGAATCCCAGAAAAAAAATCATAAAATGAATACAAAAACACACAGCTGGAGTAGGAGGATATCTGGGAATATAACAGATTTTCATACTCAAATCCATATGGAGGAGAGAAATATAGAAGAGCAGATAATAGGAGTTTACACAAGTGATCACCATGTTCAAATCCTTAAGGAAGAGAACACGGTGATGAGATTTTTTACTAACAATGTTTTATTTTTTGCAGGGCAAGTTGCTATACCTATGCCCTACTATGTGATGGACTCTCGGTTGGTGGTATTAGTGCAATGCACTCATTCCTCTGGGAGGAAGTGAATGGTATACAAAAGCATAGGATTTAGGAAGAGTACTATGCTGCCTTTGTACAGGTACAGTTGGCATACAAATATTAGAGTATTTTAGGTGTTTAGAGATAATATCAAAGTGCAAATCAACACCTCAAAGTCATATGAAGAGAGGCAGCAAGTTTTTGACACAATTCATCAATGGGCCGCATACGCATTCAACAACAAAACTGAATGCCTCACTATGTTCACTGCAGGTGCAGCTATGAGAGTCGAATTTCTATCTAGGGAATCAAGTATAAAAGGATACTACTAAACCATACAGGGAGCCAGGAAAACTCGGTGCAAACCATCTTAATTGTAGTGGAAATCATAGAAGCAAGTGGAGAGGAAAATAACATACAACACAAGAAAACAAATGGAAACATACTGCTCTATAGTTGGACAATTATAGGCATAGTACTGGAATGGAGGGAAGCTACTTTTTACACTAACATATTGATCATTTTTGCAGGATACATTACTGTGTATGTGCCATATCCTCTGCCTACCTTCTATTTGGTGGTATTAGTACTTTGTACTCAATCCAAAGGAAGGGAAGCTGGGGTAGGCACAAGCATGACATGGGATTTTCATTCGTTTTTGCTAGGATATTGCAGCATTATGAAGGAATGTTGGCATGACATACTGCATGTACAATGTTCAAAAATGCTAAGGAATATTTTTGACCTAGCAAGCAGACATAACAAGCATTATTCAAAGGATGGCCAAAGGTACAGATGGCATATACTACCCATATTTTGGATGAGTAGCTGGTCTTCAAATGGAAATATACATGATTTGAATTGCAAAACATGGAACAACTCGTCATCCACATCATCTACAATACATATGGATCACATGGCAGGAGGAATTTCATACGATCACCAAAGAATCAGCATTGGAAATTGGACGCTAATGTGCCTGATCAACTGGTGCAGGGCAATAATCCATATCTGGATTCCTATTGTAGTAGCAACGAAGGAATACAACTTCAACAGACACAAGAGGACCACGAATACAATGGAGATGGCTTACACAAGTGCTGAGAATTCACTTTCCACATGCAATGATTCCAAACAAATGGTAGTAAATACAAAATATGATTATTTTTGTAATAGGCTAGTTTTTATACAATTTTTAGACATTAATTTTTATTTTAATATTAGATCACTTTGTACTATCAAATTTGGGATTCACAAGCCCAAAATTGATAATAGGGCATATGTAGTTGACATATATTATTGTCTTACTAGTTGTAAGACTATACTTTGTTTTACTATTTTGTTATTTATATAAAAACAAGCCCTAGGTACCTTGCCTAGTGGATTTGCTACAAAAAAGTAACTTAAAGGTACAATGTACCAGTTGAAAATCAATGGATCAATGGCCTCAATTTGTAATTGTCATCCTTTTTCATCAAATCATATTTAGAAAGATCATTTAACAAAAAAAAATATCAATGCAAGGCCCTCGATGTTAACACCATGATACACCAAAACTATAACGAGTTAACAGCAATGATGTCAATGATACAACTGCAGCAGAAAATGACTTCTTCAGGAAATGAATAAAGTACAACATATCAAGGACACGACATTAGCAACATCCTTCATATCTACATCGAGTGTATAACGAGTCGGCATAATGTGATTGTAATTAACGAGCTTAATAAAAGCCTTAACTAGTGATTTCTTCGCTCGTTTTTTGGCTGAATCCTTTCGAATCACTTTTTTGGGGTATTTGCTTATACCTGTACCTAAACAATGGCACTATGGTCTGCCCCTTGTTCCTTCATCGAATGCATGAAAATTATATCTCAACACTTAAAACATAAAATTAAATCTTCCATTCATGAAATAATTTGCTTTTTCAAAATTGATATTCACTTTGTATGAAACATAGTATTCAGACACACAATATACTACAAACTTATATACACTTTAAAAAAAATGAAATTATCGAAACACGAATCCCAATCCATAATCTTTTCATTGACTATACAAATAAAAAATGTTAGAGAAGAAGAAGAAGAAGAAGAAGAAGAAGAAGAAGAAGTCGAATAAATCAAAGCAAAACAGCGAATTCCAACTTTGAGAAGAAAAAGAACAACTCAGAAGAGGAGGCAAACCTGGGATTCACAAACAAGCGAGGTTAAAAACTGGTAGACCTACGATCCACAAACCAACAGATTCGCACCTTTGCTTTGAGAAAACACCGATTTTGAGAGCTTGGGAAAATAAAGAGGTAGAAAGCGTGAGTTATGCGTGGATGTTTAGACACTTAGAGAAAAGCATGGGAAAACAGAGAGTTTCTTTTAATTTTTGGAATTTTTAGTTTTAGGATATTATTTCGGCGCCTAACTTTTAGAAATTAATAATTTTAATATTATATATGGCGGCACTCCTCCTGCTCATGGCCCCTCAATTATCATTTGGGACCAGTTGCTAATTTCTTTGGGACCATATTTAGTACATTCACAGTAGAATACAAAATTAAGGACCATAATATAATCTCGTCCAAATAAATATACTTTTAGAGACGAGATTATTAACTCGTCCCTGAATGTTGGTCGTAGATAAGACTTTTACTTGTAGTGTTTCTTAAGAAGTTTTCACATGGGATTTGCAATCTTGTAAAAATCCTTGATGAAACGCCTATAAAATCCAACATGCCACAAGAAACTTCGGACATCTTTAACTGAAGTAGGTGGAGGAAGCTCTGAAATGATCTTGATTTTTCCCCGGTCAACCTCTATGCCATATTTTGAAATTTTATGCCCCAATACAATGCCTTCATCCACCATGAAATGGCATTTCTCCCAGTTAAGCACAAGGTTGGTCTCCTCACATCCTTTGAGCACTTGTCTAAGATTGTTAAAACAATGCTCAAAAGAATCACCTACCACCTAAATTTCATCCATGAAAACCTCTAGAAAATCCTCCACCATGTTGGAGAAGATGTACATCATGCATCTTTGAAAATTAGCCAGAGTGTTGCACAAAAAAAACGGCATCCGGCTAAAGGCAAAAGTTCCATAAGGGCAAGTGAATTTTGTCTTCTCTTGTTCTTCCAATGCTATTTTGATTTGGTTGTAACCGGAATAAACATCAAGAAAGCAATAGCATGTCTTCCTGCTAGTCAATCAAGCATTTGACCAATAAAATGCATAGGGAAATGGTCTTTGCACGTGGTACTATTGAGCTTCCGATAATCCATACATACCCTCTATTCGGTCACTGTTCTTGTTATGATAAGCTCATTTTTTTCATTTTCAATCGCGGTCATGTATCCATGTTTTGGCACACATTGCACCAGGCTCACCCAAGAACTATCGGCATTGGGGTAGACCACCCCGACATCCAACCACTTGATGATATCTTTATTTACCACCTCTTGCATGGACGGGTTCAACCGTTATTGCTGATCCACACTTGGTTTAGTCTCATTATGCAATTGCATTTTGTGTTTGCAAATTCCAGCGGGAATCCCTTGGATGTCCGCAATTGTTCATCCAATATCTTGCATATGCTCTGTCAACATATCCAACAATATTTCTACCTATACATCATTCAACAAAGAAGAAACGATTACTGGTAAAGTATCATTTGAGCCAAGAAATTTATACCTCAATACTCAAGAGTGGCAGAAGTGGTCTGAGCTCTAGTTGCGGTGACTCAATAATAGAAGGCTTTGCGGGAGGAGTGGCTCTATTCTCCAAGTTGAGAGAGAGCTTAGCCGGAGCATACATGTAGGACCCAAGACCCTCTAATGCATTGAATGATTCCATATACCCATCCATATCATCACCATCTAAGTTCATCGAGATAGCCACCAACGCCTCACCAAGGCATTGTTCTTCCATCTTCATTTCAACCACATCTTCCACTTCATCAACAACATCGATGACCGAGATTCTTTCATACTCATGTGGTAGTTTCATACCTATGTTTGCTTGGAATGTGACCTCTTCATCATTCACACAAAATTTGATCTCATTCCATTCCGAGTCCATTAATGCTCTTCATGTGGCTAAGAATGGTCTTCCCAAAATAATAGGGATCTCTTTTCAACTGCACAATCAAGGATTAGGAAATCGGCGAGTAAATGAAACTTTCCCACTTTAACAAGCACATCATCGATAATTCAGACCGGTCTCTTTATGGAAGGATCGGCCATTTGCAATATCACACTTGTAGTCCTTAGCTTACCTAACCCTGCTTGCTTGTAAATGGCAAGAGGCATTAAGTTGATGCTAGCCCCATTATCACAAAGGGCTCTTGCAAAATCATGTGCTCCAATATTACATGTAATGTTGAAAGCTCCCAGTTCTTCTTTCTTTTGAACAGTAGATGTTACAATGATGGAACTAACCCGGTGACTCGCAATCACCACTTCATTCTTGGTAGTTCTCTTCTTGGTAATCAAGTCTTTCAAATATTTAGCAAAACCCGGCATCTCTTGAAATACTTCTACAAATGGAATACTTAATGATAACCACTTGAGAATATCATAGAATTTTTCGAGTTTGCTATCATCAACCTTCCTAGCAAGTCTTTGAGGGAATGTAGGAGGAGGTCTAGGAATAGGTGGTAGAGATTTTGGTGTCTCTTTTACCTTTTCCTTTACCTCTTCCTCATTTACTTCTTACACTTTCAACTCTTCCGGGACCTTTTCAACTTCGACAATACTTGCCTCTTCAACCCCAACCTCTTGTTTGGACTCTTCTACTTCAACCATTTGCTCACTCTCTCCTTATAGTACCTTCCTACTCCGACTAGTAATTGCCATGATATGAGGAGTTGGACCACTCCCACTATCCTTTAGGTTCGCAATTGTGTCACTGGGAAGTGTCCCTTTTTGCTTCGAATTTTGTTCCCCATAGAGAGCTCCCGTTTGCATCTTCAATTTTTGAATGGATGAGATGTGAGAGCTAACAAGCTATGTCATATTCCTCATAGAAGTGTCAGACTTCTCTTGATTTTGCAATACCCGTTCAAGAATGCTTTCCAACTTGGAATCACTTGAGGAACCTTGATTTGAATATTGACCCTTTTGAGGAACATAAGGGTTTGAACTCTGATTTGAGAAATTGTTGTTGTTATTCCAATTTCCTTGATTTGAGCCACTTTGGTCATTTCCCCACTGTTGGTTGCCTTGCCCTTGTGGGTTAGTCCCTCATTGATTTTGTCGTCGTTGACCTTGGTATTGTTGCCTTTGATATCCTCCTTGAGATTTTTTGACATAATTTGCCTTCTCAAAGTCTTCATTTGATATGGGTTGCACATCCTACACCATATTTACCTTCTTCGTTTGGCTTCCAGTGAACGTCTTTGTCAATACATTGACATTTGTGGCAAGCCCTACGATTACTTGATCTCTCTCTTGATTTTCCTTGATCATGTTGGTTAAGGATAGAGAAACATATGCAATTCCAGCTGTGGTGTCCCCTAAGTGCCAAACTTGATTATGTTGTGCCATTTTGTCAAGGATCTGTGTGGCCCTTGTGAATATCTTGTCCATAAAAGATCCATAAACTACATTCTTGGGTATAGATTGGTTCATAGGATCTAAACCCATGTACAATTTCTCAAACAAGATAGAATCTAGAAAACCATGATTGGGAGACCTCACCAAATATAACTTAAATCGATTCCATACTTCATGTAGATGTTCTCTGGTACTTGCTTGAAAAAGAATATTTTATTCCGGAGCTCAGATTTCTTACTTTGCGGGAACCATTTAGCTAAGAATGCTCGGACAAGTTCAGGCCAAGAATGAATATAGTTTCGTGGTATATTTTGAAGCCATTTCCTTGCGTCTGTAGCTAGTGAGTATTTGAACACCCTCAACCTTAGGGCATCATCTTAGACGTTATTTTGCTTGTGCATCGTACATATACACAAAAAGTTCTTGAGATGTTCCGTCGGATCATCATCAGTGGAATTCTTGAAAAACCCCTCCGCTTTGTGCATTAGGATTAAACCATGTTCCACGTTGAAAGTTGCAGCACCAACAATGGGAGGTACAATAGCATTTGTCTCGATGTACTCATCTATTTATGCAGAAGTTTCTTCCATTTCTTCCTAATATTCGGCCATGTCTTCCGATTAACAACAAGCAAAACAAGCAAAGTGCGATGGAATAGAATAAGACATAAAATAAAGCACACACTAATTAGTAATTTCAAAACCATATTTCTTGGCAACGGCGCCAAAATTTAATACACTCAAAATTACACTTTAATTAAATAGTGTAAAGTGGTCGGTGTCAAATATAATAACCCAACAAGGTTAGGGTCGAACCCTACAGGGAATAGGTGTGAAGAGGTTACTCGAGTAGTATGCAACTTGACTTAGGTCGTAATGCTATTTCGTTAATTATAACAAGAGTATGATATGATTGTGATTTGAAGAGATAACTAATTGCATATTGAGAACGTAAATAATTTAACTAAGGAAACCAAGGTTGTGTCCCCTTCAATAAAATGTAATGTTATCGGTGTTAATATGATATATTTGTAATGGAAGGTTCATTAGATATGCAAATGATTTCTAAATGACTATCCAATATTTTTCAATAGTTGGGTAGTATTTCCTCTTTATGATTTTTTTCAAATATAAAAGAGTTTCAATAAAGAACGATCAATATATGCAAATAAAACTCACTTATTCCTAAGCGATTCTATTAAACAAGGTTTAAAGCCCTGAGTCTTTGATATTTACTTCTACCAAACTCTAACTCACTTTTCCAAGTAAAAAAAGAATTTAATGACACTTGTTAATGTTTCCAACCACCAACAATAAACAAATAATGAGAAATAATTATATATCAATCAACCATTATACATATATTAAATGTTAAACACTCATTTAGGGTCCACAACCTTAGTATTTAAAGTTAACTACACATGTTAAAATACAAAAAGATGAGAATATTAAATACCATAAGCTTATAAAGTGCAATATTCTTCACTCCTAAAGCTTCCAAAAGAGGGGAATATTAAAGGGTTGGAATGTAGCTAAAAAACAAGACAAGATGCCCCACAAAATCCAATAAATATATTTATGGTGACCTAAAACTCAAGACCTATTTCAGACAAAAATACCCTTCCAGGTCAACTGTGTGACCGCATATCCATCGCATAACATACATGTGGCCAGCATTCTTGTCAAAGCCATCGCATCCTCCTACCTTAATTTTCAGGTAGTCATCGTATCTTGGTTATGCCGTCCGCCATTGTTGATTTGAGATCATATAGTGTCACCGCATTTCAAGCTTTAGCAACTTCCACATGAAATTGCGATGCAAACGTATTATGCGAACGCACAATGGATCGCATTTCTTGCACTTGAATTTGACCAACAGTCTATTGGGCTATGCGGTTCCTCTGGGCAATATGTGGCTGCATGTTAGATTTGCGGTCCGCATTGTTGCATCTACGATCATATTTTTCCATTTTCTGGTCCTTTTGCGGCTTGTTGATTTCATTTCCATGTTCTTCTGCCCTTACACCTCATACATTGCAAAACATTAAAATTACATAAGTATAAAAGATAATTGCTTTTAAAACAAGCCAATAGATAATTACGTTTAATTTAAGAAATATTTATTAAATGTGCCGAAATTCTCTGGCACATCAGTAGGGGATGTATTTTCGTGATAAATGCCGACATGCTAATCGTTAATGTGCAAGTAGTTGAATCCAGAGGGGCAAGGGTCTAACTTTGTTTATTTTGCAGAAATTGAGGCACGAAGTCCCCAGGTTTGGCATGGTCCGAATTATACCACGACTGTTGTTGGAGAGCTGTCACACCTACTTTTTACTACCCCCAAAGGGAGTAAGAGAGAGTTTTTACCAATTTAAGTGACAACCAAAATGGGATTATTTATATTAAAATCAGATTCTCCACTTGAGATAATTTATGGTGTCCCAAGTCACAAGTTTAAAATGCTGAATCGGGGAAGTTTAACTCTAATCACTGTTTGCGAACACAGAAATGTTGGTAAGAAATTCTGTTAACTCAAGAGAAGGTGTTAGGCATTCCCGAGTTCCGTGATTTTAGCACGATCGCTTTGATCATATTTGGCTTAATCAGATTGTCTAATTAGTTATTTTAGAACCTATATGTATTTGCCATTTTCAATTATGAAATTATTTTCAAATAGGTCATGCGTACGTGTACCCATTTGTTTGGCACATCAAAAATTATGTCACGCGAACCTACCTACAATTAATAATGCTTTATTATTATTAAGAAGGTTTAGTCAAAGTTTCAGGAATGCATACCCCAATTTTATTTTTGAGATCATAATTATGTCACGCGAACATGTCCACAATCACAATGATATATTAAGCGCGCCTAAAGCAACTACGAACATTCTTTTTTTAGTATATAATTTATAAAATTAACTTGAGGGCCATGAGCAATTTAATTATGGATGGAACACCTCAATTTATCCTTAAGGAATCGTAATTATGTCATGCGAACGTGTACACAACCACGAGGATAAATTTAAAACGCGATCGAAGGTACAAATTAGGAGTTGAGGGTAGTCGAGAATTTTATTCATTCAGACATAGATGAGATTTTGGTATGACTAAATCAAACCAAAGGTAGTCGTGATTTTAGGCTGCTGGAGCTTCATCAAAACCTGCGGGATTAGATTATAAGAAAAGAACATAGTTCAACAACCAACTATGGACCTCAACAACTTAATATCAAAAGAAAAGAATTCATTTATGTTATTATCTTATACCAAAAATCGAAAAATCACACAAAAAAAAATTAAATATTCCATAGATAAAATCGATTCAACCACTAAACAATCACAAATAAAGATCATAATTTTGACAAATTAAACTTATTCGAAACAAAAATTCTACTACTACAAGTAGTACCTCAAACAAGCACCGAGATTTGCTTCAAGCAACAGTTGTATGAGATTTCACGCTAAGTAATTGAAACAACAAAATATTTATGGACTGGGGTTGTTGAGATTACGATAAGATTTGTGGAAAACTGAATATAAATAGTCAATGCATGAAGATATAATTTCAAGCTTTCCATTGAGGCATTCCATCGAACAGACAGAAACTATATACACAATAATGGAACAATAAACAAACACAACAAACACGATAAGAGGATATAACCTTTATTTGAGCTTTTCCACTTTCAAGTCTTACAATATAGTTGTTTAAAGAAATTTGTCATCGGCGTAAAAGCAAAAGTGAAAATTGGCGCTTCGACTGGAACTCGATGACCTTGAATGGGAGCCTCACCCAAGCAGAATCAACCTCGACCTCAACTGTGAATCGAAAAAGAACACTCAACTAAACCAGAAAAAGGTGAGGAGTCACAGTGCTGTTGAAATCACACCATGAAGACGAACTTGTGAATGTGAATTTCTCTATGTGCCATTAATGAATGAAGCTATTAAATTTCTTAATCTCTTTTGCCGATTCTTCTTTGTCTTCTCGTCCGCCTTTGTTTTTTATTTTATTCCACTGGTTTTGATTTGGTCCAGAGATGCTGGCGTGTGTAAGTCTTAGGTGTGGAGGTTTGGGCGGCCCTTTTTTGTATGTCCATGATTAGGATTCAGCTAGGAGGGGGGGGGGGTGGCTTGTGTGTTAGGTTCTAAAGGTTTTGGTGTGAAGAAGTTGAAGATGAGAGGTCTTATTTGGGTTCCGCGGTTAGTTTTCAGAAAAGGAGTTAGGGTTCTGCCGTTTTTGTCTTAGGTTTTTTGGTTGGAGAAGCTCAAAAAATGGCTGATTGGATAAAGAAGCAGCAACAGCTGCAAGTTTTTTGGAAGAAGAAGGAGCTCAAAGGTTTTTTTGTTGATCTTGTTAAACAAAATATAGCCCAGCCTTTGATCTTTTGGTTAGCTTCCTATTTTACTAGGTTAGGGGTCCTCTCTATTATTGAAACGGCGAATCCCCCCATATGTATATGTCTAGGTTAGTTTTGGTAGGCTTTTTTTAGGTTAAGGGGTATGGGCCGAGGAATTATGGACTTATGAATTATGGGCTATGTCCGAAAATTAGTCTTAAAATGGGTTATTTGAGCCCAAATTTTATTCTTTCCCCACGAACGGGACTAAAAATACGATCTTATTTACTAATTAATCCTACTTAAGTAAAATAACTATTAAAATAAGACTTACTATTAAAACAAAATAATTTTTGGTATTTTTCAAGATTAAAAATAACTACAAAATATTAATGAAACTATTTTTTTGTAATTTTAATTTTTTTAATAAAATAAAGTAAAAGAGTCAAAATTAGTTGGAATAGAGATATTAGGCCTAAATTAAATATTTACATGCTAAATTATAAAAAATCTTGGGGAGGGTCAAAAATCACATGTCTATAGGACTAGTGGAAAAATGTTTCGCCAAGCAATAAAAACCACGTCAAAAGGGCTCTTGAAAATCTACCTTCCTTATTGGACATTCAACCAAACAACATGTTGATCGAAGTTGATACTATGTTCTGGGATTGAGAAAGAGCTATATTCCATTTTGGTGACACTGAAATGAATCCTCTCTTGGAAAAAATTGGAGGGTTCGCTGGATTTCCATGGGATAGTCCCGGTTTACTAGTACTAAAAACTGCAATACTATGGGTTTCTGAAAATGATGGGTCTGAGAAAGAATGGAGACTTGGAGTTCCTAAAGAAGTATTACATACCCTTTGACTTTCTCTACGAACGATATGGACACGACTAAGCTTACCGTATCTTTCATGATGTATTCTCCATCACTTTCCTAGGTTGGACTCATCACAAGGTTTTTGTGTTCATCGTCTGCTTTCTAGGTATAAAAGTGTTGCCAAGCGAACGGGAGAGAATTCACACCAGGTTGGCCATGGTGACCAGAGCATTAATGGAAGAAATCGAGGGACAAACCTATACTATTGTCCTGATAATTGTAGCAGACATATATCGGGTTCTGGACCATTGCAAGAATGGGCTTAAACACTTTGAGAGTTGTAACTTGCTACTACAAATTTGGTTGTTAGAGCATCTTCAGAGGGGTCAATACCGCCAAAAGTTTCCCCGGAGACCATGGAATGATCACATCGTTTTCCACCATCTTAAAAGAATGACCTTTATCCCAAACAGGTTTGCACAACCAGAGAACGCTATAGAGTGGGCACAATTTTTCAACAATTTGACCGAGGATGAGATTCACTAGATGTTCGAGTGGTTCCCTACCGATGAATCCATCATCAGATCCAATGATGTTCCACATATGGTGCTGATTGGGTTAAGGGGAATACACCCCTATGTTCCTATCAGGAATATGAGACAAGATGGTAGAAAATAAGTCATACCACGAGTCTCAAAAATAAGTCACTATAGAGCTAATTTTCAGGATGATTCCATTCCATACAAATGTGAGGCCCAACACATGTGGCATTTAAATATTATCGTGGAAAACGATATCATCGAGCCATATCGATATCACGTCGGGCATGTGTACTTCTACCCATCATGGTTAGAAGATAATATAGCATGAATATTCGAGCCAAGTATTTGTCAAGGAAACAGGGTAATAGATGAAGTCATTGAAGCACAAGTGCGATATGAGAGGCTATGCAAGAGGGTCCTTGAATCTGAAGCCAAGCATCTGGAGCAATGCAAGTTCGACATAGAATTAATCAACGAATGGAAAAAATGGTTGCGAGGTCGACACAAAGGTTGTAGTACTTGGAGTAGAGTCTAATGGAGCTAGAAAGAAAGATAAGGAAAAGGGTCGTAGATTGACAGAATGCAGAAGGCAACACGGGAAGACATCTAGCAAGGGAATACCTGCTGCAGGACATGCACGACCTGGGGAACCTGATTTATGAAGCCAAGAGGTCCAAATATGGAGAAGGTCCTTCCGGGACCAAGTAGATTAGATTTGTCTATTTTGCGTCATTTTAGAATTCAAATGTAATAAGGAAAATGCCATTAGTGACTCGTTTATTTATCATCATTTTTTGGTTCATCCTATTTATCACATTAATTAAATGAGGCATTTAGATTATTAAATCCCTCCAAATCTACTTGTTGCTAGGACTACCTCGGGTACGACGAGATTCCCTAAATTAGGACATGAATTTACGTTTTTGTAATATGTGTTTAAATCCTGCAAATACATGTGAGAATATTTACTGACCTGTCTACCTTTGTTTTTCTTTATTTTTATTTTTCTCATCCCCCAAAGTCGGTTCGCACATACTGACAACATCAGGATATCACACCAGATCTAGAGGCCCTCCACCACCTTCTCCTCCTCCAATTAATCCGAAAAGCAGAGGAAAAGCTAATATGGATGATTTGAGTGGTATCCGAAAAGAAAATGCTGAGAATATTGAAATTTCAAACGGTCGGAGTACTCCGGCCCAGAATGATTTGGTCCTACGATTGGAATAGAAAATACTAGAGTTACAATGAGAACTCGAACAGGTCTGCAACTTGGCAAACCTCTCCCTCACCTTAAATGTCTGAGAAGTCAACCAACAAAATGCTCAAAACCTAACACCTCCTCAAAACACACCAAACCAATGTCCATAGAATCCTCCCGCACCCCATCAATATGAAACTCCTCCCCAAAATCCTAATCCTCCACAAGTACCCACTCCCCCCAACTCCAGCATCTTTCTACTCAGTACCCGCAAACCACATACCATATTCCCAGAATATCCCGCAACCTATCCCCGATCCGCAAAACCCCCCTAATGATCACCACTACATTCCAACCTTCGGCACTCTCCAAAACAATCCCATATACGTGGAAAACGTACCTCACTTTAGTCAACCAACATCATACGCTCTAAAATTTTCTGAGAAGGACCTGCTCCTTAAGAACATAGCCGAAGAGCTCAAGAAGCTCAGGATCTGAGTCCATGGTCTCGAAAGAGGCAGAGCAATAAAAGGTTTGAATTATAAGGATCTGTACATTCCGCCAGATGTGGAACTGCCAAAGGGTTACAAACATCGTAAGTTCGAAATGTTTGACGGAACAGGTGACCCAAAAGTACATTTGAGAACATACTGTGAAAAGCTCATGGGTGTTGGAAAATATGAAAGGATTCGAATGAAGCTGTTCATGAGGAGTCTCGCTGGAGATGCATTATCTTGGTATATAAATCAGAATCCCTTGAAGTGGGTTAATTGAGTAAGCATGGTGTCGGACTTCATGAATCGATTCAGGTTTAACATTGAGAATGCACCGGATGACTTCTACATACAAAATCTAAAAAAGAAACCAATAGAGACTTTGTAAAAGTGTTCTACTCGATGGAGGTAAGAAGCTACAAAAGTGAGGTCGGCTTTACAAAAACAGCAATTGACCAATTCTTCATCAGGGCCTAGGATCCCCAATACAATGAAAGGTTAATGATTATCGAAAATCACAAGTTCTCCAATATAATCAAACTTAGAGAAAGGATTGAAGAAGGTATCAAGAGTGGGATGGTGACAAATTTTGAGGCATTGCATGCCAGGAATAAAGCACTGCAGTCAGGAGGTATAGCAAAGAAGAAAGAAGTAGGGGTAGTAAAGGTAGCCTAAGACCCAAAATCTCCACTCACATACCAAACACCTCCACCTACATACCAACCCTTACCTCCCAGATATTCTCAACCCTCCACTACCTATCACACTTATAACACCAAACCAGCCTATTACCATTCTCCTCCAACCCGCCAAAACTATCAAAAACCCAGACCAAATTTTGATAACAGGCCGCCCAGAAAATATACCCTATTGCTAAACCCATTGACCAACTATATGAAATATTGAATTCTGCTAGATATGTTGCCCCCATTCCTACTGCTGCAATGGAAAAGTCCTCCCAGTGGGTTATCCTAAACAAAAGCGGTGCATATCATTATGTCATAAAAGGGCATACTATCGATGAATGTTGCACCCTGAAAGATAAGATTCAAAACCTGATTGATACAAAAGTTATAAAAGCAAAGGAAGCCGCGCAAAAATCCTCTCCTAGATCATAGGGGTGAAGGGGTAAATGTAGTAGAAACTGATGAAGAATGGGATCCTGAGGGGTCAATCGTGCTTATTCGGAAAGATGATGACCCTAAACCTGCAGTCACACTTACTCATATTGTGGTAGAGATACAATCGCCTGTCGAAGTTGAGGTAGCCGCATCAGTCCCTTTCGAAATTGAAGGAACAACACCTGCAACTGCACCAGCTCTATTTAAAGTAGTATCTACACCCTTCACTTTGACAGTAGCACCCACACCTCATTTCAAGTCCAACGCCAAACCTTGGGAGTACGTTTGATTACGGTGAAATTGAAGGTCCTAATTTCTCGTCATTAAGGTGTTTTGGGAAGTCATATCGAGATCTCGAGGCTACAAGGTTGCAGTCGAGTTCTCTCCCTCGATGTCCATTTACACTCGACCCAACGACGATGCCGAGGATGGGGAGTTCCCAAGGCAAGCAGATAGCACTGGCATAGCCTGGTGTCACGTCTAGCCGTCTCATCTCCAAACCTTTGCATTTAATGCATTTTGTACTATGTTGGGATTTCCCTCCTATATAAAGGGGATCCTCCCCATTTTCGGAACTCTCTACTTTTGCTCCAACTATTCTATACGAAATACACAAGAACTCTTTCTTTTCTCTCTAACATATTCCTTTAATATTATTGCTCTTATTTATTATCTTTATACTTATTCTTTATTTATTGCTTGTTATTGGCCATAAACAGCCTCCTTTAATTGTATCTTAATTGTTAGCCCCTTCCCGATTATCCTCGATAGCTCGAGCCCGAGCTGGGGCATCGACCTCGAGGTCCCTCACCTGCTAGCCCGTGTTCTTGACAGCTAACCCCTCGGTTTGATTATAGCTCTATTTTAGCTCGCATTTCAACTTTCATCTTCACATATCTAGCATCAACTACTTTAACAACTAGCATAAAAATAGATCATGTATTTGTAGAGTTCCTTCAACAAATTTAATTGTTATTACAATTTTCACGGTAAACAGTTTGGCACCCACCGTGGGGCTAAAAACAATAGTCATTATTTTCTTGCTTGTTTTGTTACACAACGCAAGTTATCTTTCACACTTTTTTTGTCCAACATCTTCGATTTCAGCTCAAAATGTCTGGCTCACTGAACAGAGTTGAGAACGACAACCTTTAAAACCATACAGAAAACGGTGTGGTTGTTCCAATTGTTGGTGCACCGCTACGGAACCCCGACAATGCACCTAGACAGATTCCAGCAGACGCGAGTTCGCAAGACGCACAACAGGTCGACAAAACCTCACACTCTAACATGAGCATACAATATGGGGACCAACAAGAGGCCCAAAAAACCCCAGCTTGGGAAGAACGGGAAGTTAGTCTTCATGTTATTTTTGAAATGTTGCAGGGACAATAGCTGGCTATCGCTCAACTGCAAAGCCACCCGAAGACTCCTAACATAGTAGCGCCGAAAACTACTCCCACGGCCGAACAGGTACCGGAGAGGTCGAGCTACAACGGATCGGTAGGCAATCCTGCCATCGTAAAAATACTTGAGGACCTCACTAAAAGGATCGATTCGGGTGAGAAAATGGTAGCAACCAATGACAAGAAGGTCGAGACCTATAACATCAGAGTCAGCCAAATCGCGGGTGCACCCCCAGTCCTGAAGGGTGTAGATTCAAAGAAGTTAGTACAATGGTAATTCCCGGAAGAAGCAGCTTCAAAACTCATTCCAAAGAAGTTTAGAATGCCAGAACTCCCAAAATACAACGGTACCTCAGATCCCAACTAACATGTCACCGCCTATACATGCGCAGTAAAGGAAAACGACATAAAAGATGAAAATATCGAGTCTATTTTACTGAAGATGTTTAGAGAAAAGCTCTCGAAGGGCGCTATGATGTGGTATCACAACCTAGCTCCCAACTCCATAGATTCAGTTTTCATGCTAGCATACTCCTTCATAAAGGCACAAGTCGGTTTCGTCAAAGTTGCAACAAGGAAATCTGACGTATTGAAGATTAAGTGGAGGGAGAATGAAATGCTCTGAGAATTCGTACCTCCCTTCTTGACAGAACAAATGGAACTACCCCTGGTCTCTGACGACTATTCGGTGGAGGCCTTTACTCGAGGCTAGAATGAATGAAGCTCAGTGGCCTCAAGGCAACTGAAAGAGAATCTTATTGAGTATCCCGTCGTAACCTGGTCGAACATCCACAACCGGTACCAGTCAAAGATCAGGGTCGAGGATGACCAACTGGGATCCCTCTCGGGCTCAATATATCCGAGCAGAATCCTAGTGAAAGAGTCAAAATCGAACAAAGAGAGGTATCAGCCGTACCCCAAAGATTGGAGGAATGACTGAGAGAAATCCACCTCGCAACGATCGACTGGTGAGCCGCGGATAGAACCCTCGGGGACTCATCACCAGAGGCGGATTCGACGGGGACACGGGGCCAATGAGGGCATCTAGCCTATCAGAATACAACTTCTATATAGATGTATCGGGCATCGTGTTCGCCGTCAATAAAATCAGGGACGCCAAATGGCCCAGGCCTATATAGTCGGATCCTTCACAAAGGAACTATAACTTGATATGCGGGTTTCACAACTCGCATGGGCACAGAATCGAGGATTGTCAGCAACTCCGGGAAGAAGTGGCCCGGCTACTCGATTACGGACACCTTCGGGAATTCCTCAGAGACCGAGCTAAGAACCAATCCTGAGATAGAGAAACAAACAAAAAGAACAAAGAAGAAGAATCCCAGCACGTCATCCACACGATATTTTAAGACAAGCCCTCGGCTGTATTCAAATAAAGGACCACATTGAGTCCGCCAAACAAACGCCAAAATCCAACAGCACCATCGCCATTAAGGTATAATCATCTCCCCCTTTTTAATAACCTCTACGTAGGCCATCGACCAAAGCACTCAAGATGCAGATCTAGCTTAAGAACCTCGAGATTTCGAATCGTCCATTGCACTCTTTTCCATCGATCTAGTTTATATCCAAAAATAGATTTTTATAGGCATGGTTTTTAACGAGGCAACTTTCACGCACTACCTAAGGAGAAGCCGACAAGCATACAAGGCTTCTTTTGCAATCAATCCCGAATATTGGAGGGCACCCCCTTGAGAGGTCATCCACTCGAAAGAACCAGGGAACAACAAACAAGGTTCCAATAGGAAATGATATACTGGTCCAGACGGTCAAACAAACCGTGTCTGCATAAGTCGGACTCATGGAAACAAAATAACATGTACTTATGCCAAACCATCAAAGAATATCTTTCGCCAAAATCATCTCGTACTCTAAAGAAATTCAGTATTTTCACAGCAAGGACCTCTTTACTGAGAACGCCCCAAAATACTCAAAACCTATCGTCAATAACTCGGCACCTGCATGGCATCAGTGTCAGAACTCCAGACTCATAAACCCTCAACGAGGCAGCACGGAAATCATGAGATATCTCCAAAAGGGAAAAATGTCCCGAACACTCAAAGACTGGCATCACAAACTCAGAAAGCGCATGACTCCAGGGTTGGAATCTCCAAATTCATAAGTCGTCAATGAGGCAATTTCGAGCTTATGAGTAACGGCCCCCGAGCCTAAGAAAACTCGAGGACTTGGAGACTGTTTCCATTCTCCATTCACTTAAAACCCGAGGCCATAAGACCCCAAGTGGGCAAACTCATTCTAATAAGACCTATTTAAGGCAGCAACAAAAACTGCAAGACCTCAAGCAAGGCATAAATAGTACTTGTACCAAGTATCGACTAAACTATAAGACCTCAAGCAAGGCATGAATGATATTTATACCAAGTATCAACAAAATTGTAAGACCTCAAAAGGCATGAAAATTTGTAAGACCTTACTAAAGGCATAAACGCAATCCTAATATTTTGGATATATGTAGCATTTGTAAGACTCCTAAAAGGGCATACCCTTAGTGTAGATGCCCAAACTACTATACTCATGATAAAAAATGGCTCCAGCGAAACACAACGGTTGTAACAGCTGAATTAACATGACTCGAGAATGCCCGACAGTTTAAAAGAACCGATTAAACAAGCTACCCTTGACAGGAAAAAGAGCTTCAACCGTGTCAGCTCCAAATCACAAGGATTCGAGCTACTTAGCATATGAGCCAAACCTTCGGAAGTGCTTGAACATCGTTGCAAATGAGGTGAAATCAAGGTTCATCCCTAACCGACAATAGGTAAGGCAGAATCATTTCAAAAAGTATTTAATGAGAGGAAAATAAAGCCTACATATGCCTAAGGGCAAAGCATAAGAGCCATTGTCGCCAGCCTAATGAGCCACAGGGCCACACACACTAAAAGGTCACAATGACCAAAAGCGTAAGTGCCATTTCTGCCTACTTAAAAATTTAAAGCTTGAGGGCCAAAATGAGCTCAAGTTGTAACCCGATTTGGAGACCATACCTACAATAGCTAACTATACATGCCTAAGGGCAAAGCATGAGAACCATTGTTTCCATCTTAATGAGCCTCCGGGCCACACATATAGAAGGTCGTTTCGACCCAAGGCATAAGAGCCATTATCGCCATCCCACACAGATATAAAACTTGAGGGTTGATTGAGCTCGAGTCAAAACCTGACTTGGAGACTAAACCCAAAATAGTTAAAATGCATATGCCAAGGGCAAAGGGTAAGGTCCACTGTCTCCATCCTGACGAGCCTCAGGGTCCTACAATAGATTTAAAGATTTCTACTAGTTCGAAGGTCAAATCGACCTGGTTGAAATCTTGAAAAATAGAAACACAAAAGACACAAATTGTGGGGTTCCCCCTATACATACATGCGAAAAAATACATGCTTCGTTTACAACATGCTATGAAATCCATGTACACAAGAAAAAGGAAGGAAATAAATGTCCCCCCTCAGTGACTATAGCCTGGAAGCCCCTTCCTCGCCATCTCCAACATCAGACAGAAGGACCTTGGCATCGTACTTCTCCGCTTTGCCTTGCTCGATCTCTTCTGAGAGATCAAAGACCCTGGCGTGAATCTCCTCGAGAACCTCTCTGTGAGTTTTGCACCTCGCATGCTCATTGCTACTACTTATACGATCAAGGGCTCTCTTCAGTTCAGTTTTAGCAATAGCAACACTCTTCAAATAGGCTGCCACTTTTTATCCCGCCCTAGTATTGCTCATCACAACCTCTGCTCGGGCATTCACCACCTTGGTCTTTGCCTTCGAAAGATCGAACGAAAGCCTTGTGATCATATTCGCCCGTGCAGAATTATTTGCACAAACGGCCTGGATTTGCACCTTAAGAACAGAAACCATTTCTAGAGCACTCTCTTTGGCCAATAAAAGGGTACTTACATGCGCGTGCAGCTCGTTGAATTTGCATTTGGCTCGACCAACCTCACCCCAGATTTTTCCCAGCTCCTCCACCTTGTTCCCCAAATGAAATATCAAAACATCAAGCCGCCGAGATGAAAAGGGGAGTGCAAGCCAGCATAGAATGCAAGATACCTATTTTTCTAGGCAGATCTCACAGCTCCAGCTCCCGTCCACCTTGCGCCACAGGGAAACCAGCTCGCTTTTCTTTTTTCATACAAAGAATCTTAAGGGATTTTTCCGTACCCAAAGCCTCTCGAAACGGGGCCTCACAGCAAAACAACTTGGATTTGAGCCTGTCGAAGGCCTATAAAAGAAAACTAAATGAAAAACAAAAGTTATGGGACCGGAATAATCACCATAAGGCCGAGCCGCTAAGCCTTGTTAAAGGCCAAGCCAATATCTGATGGCTTACTAACTTCAGAAGGTAGCCGATCGATCGAATAGCTTCTTCTTAACCACTAAGAAGGAGTCGCCGCGCTGCAAGCTCCTTCGCACCCCGGAGCATCTTTTTGTTTGTCATTGATCCTCGACCCTGAGTCCAGCAATCTCTCCTCCTCCCCCGGAGGACACGACCTTATTTAAGAAAAATCTTCGATACTTGCGGTAGTTGAGTTAATAAGCTAACAATAAAAGTGCCATTTTTAGGAAACAAAGCACCGAACACCAACCACAATGCTTCTCCTCCCATCTCCATTTGGACGGATCTCACTAACGATGCCTATTATAAATCGAGCAAGCTGCCAGCTTGCGAGAGCACTCGACTAAATCGGGGATCTCGTTCGGCAACCAATGAGTTGCCATAAATATGGAACATAAAGATATCATTATAGAGCCCGCCTCCAGTTAAAACGATGATAGTTCAGGTGAGACACATATTTGTGAAGTTCCATTTCTCTAGAAATGGAAAAAACTCTCCAGGGATGACATCGATTGTTCAAATTCGGATGAACCAATTCATCCATCAATGTTCCTCGTCCTCATCACTACCAACGACACGAGCTCGAGTTGATCGATGCTGTAGAGTAATCAAACCTTGGTAGCATAGTCGTCGAGATAACCTCACAAGATTGTTGAGGGTAAACTTTATCCCAGACTTATCGGCGAAAAATCTCATTGTCTATGCTATTTTCCAAAGGAAGGGGTGAACTTGCGCCAAGGTAACTCGATACCTCTGACAAAAATCAACCCCGACCCGGTCAGAGGAACCCAACACAAAAATATGCGTATATACGCTTAAAAACCCCTCAACATATGTCATGACGCTCTCCTCCGCAGAAGGTACTTGTAATACTGAGCCTTCTCCCTATCCATAATCTTTTCTGATCATTTTGAGGTTTTTCTCTCCCAATGATAAGATAACCCTCGACACATGCTCTTGGTGACCCAAAATATTGGGAGGCCTCCCCGGCATGACCGCTCTTCTCGAGGTAAAACATCTCGAGGCCCGCTCACCGAGCACCAATGGTACGTCACTATCACCAGCCAAATGGGGAGCATAGAGAGAACTCTCCTCTCCCTGGTAGTTAGACGTCGATGTAGCAGCCATGACTACGATAGAATAGGGGAGAAAGATGTTGATCTGAGTAAAAATTTTGAGTTGAAGCAATGGAAGGACTAACACAAAGCGCCAGGCTTTGCAGAAGAGGTAGTCTCTCAATGCAGTAGAATCACTATTAGAAAGGCAACTAAATGGATAGGTAGGGGAAAAGCAGCAACTGGTCGCCTGCCTAAAAGTCCAATTAATTCTGGTCGCGTTAACATCACCCTATCCTAGGGAAACGTACCAATAGAATCGCCCCAGAGCCCCCTTAACAGATTGAGCAAATGTTGCTACCCTAAATTATTTGAGAAACTGCGAGGCCTCGGGGGCTCCCCAATATCATCAGCACCGACCTGTTAGAAGCTATCAGTTTAACCCCGAGGCATGGCCTGATTTGAGGGCCCCAGCCGCTCTAAGAAAAGATTTTGAAAGGTTAACATCGAAGGTCAAAAGTTTAAATCCATGAAAGTAAAGGAAAAAAAAGGAAAGAAGAAAAGTCCCTCTTTTTACATTGCCAAAAAACATATCCATAAGAGACTTCTTTACAAGATCCATCCCCAGGGACTGCATACAAAAGGAAAAAGAAAAGATGCAAAATGACTTGGGGACTACTCTTCACCGCCACTATCTTAGCCATCATCAAGGGCAATTAAATCGCTAGTTCTCTCTCCAATTCGCAGGCTTCCTTGAGATCAACTAATAGATCGATTCCCCTTGCTACGATATATTCCAAGGTTTCTCTCCTTGCCTCTACCCTAGCATGTTTAATAGCCTGAGCTAGCATCTTCTCAGCTGCTATCGATATGTCATGAGAAATTCTGTGCATCGTGGCTACGTCACCCAGATAAGTGGCAGCATTTCATTCAATCTCACACTTGTCCACAGCTAAGGCAGCAACTTTCTTGCGAGCATTCTTGAGAAGATCAAGGGATGACGCCAACTCCTCAACAACTACCTCACTTTTCTTCCTTAGCCCAAGGATCTCCGCATTTTGTTTAGTAATCTGTGAACCATTTTGCTCGACCTACAAAAGAAAGGTAAGCCAAATTATGTCAGAATATGGGAGCAAAGGTCGGGTACAAGTAGGGCAAAAAACCAACGTAGCGAGATCAGCCTTTTCACGGAGCACTCTCTCCAAAGCAGCTCGGAGCTCTCCTAATTCTTTGTCTCCTTTGGCAGAGTGAGCCTCTGAATCCTGCAGCATCGAGGTAAGCTTCTTACACTTCTTTTCACGGTAAGAAAGCTCCTCGCGAAGCCAAAAGAGGGCGTGATCATACACATCCTTGTACTGCGGCATAGCGGGAAAGTTAGAAAGACGAAGAATGACACCCAAGACTAAAAGAAATATACAAAATCTAGCTATCACCTACTGCATGAATCTCTCTACCACCTTGACGATGCCAGGAACGTCAAGACCGATACAATCGCTAACACCGTTAAAGATGTTAGCAAGAGAGCCTCCCCCTGGAGAGGAATCCCTGCTTTGATTGCGTTCACCTCTCAAGCATCCCTCAGTTCCCCTAACAAGACCTGAAAGCATGAGATGAAATCATTCATGTCACCAATTCCTCTGAAAGGCAACCCTTGATTCTGAAAAGCACCGGGCCCTGACTCTTTAAGAACGATGGCAACGGTTCCCCAAAAGGAACCTATGCAAAACATGGTCGAGCAATCTGAGGCCACATTAACACCCTCCTCAAGGGTCTCCAATTTACGAGACCGACTTGAGTTAGCAGTTTCGAACTCAACATCCTCCGATCAAGGCACCTACGAGGCTCTCGTGCTTGACCTTGTCTTCCATACTAACTAGCTTTCACCGTCATCCTCATCCTTGATGCCAGGATTTTCCTCTAAAGTTAAAGTAGAGGTCCTAGTAGTGGCTTGATGCTCGAGTGAACTGTGTTTCTTTATTGTAGGAGGGTTGACAGTTGCCTTGGCTTAACTCTTCTTTCCCTTTCAGGGCTCCGAAGCCTCCGTCCCACCACCAGGAGGCTGCCTTATCTCATATTTTTTCCAAGGCCTGCACAAGCATGATAACTATATTTTTTTAGCACAAGGGGCACCGGGAGAAATATAGAAGCACAAATCTAAAAATATGGGAGCGAATTAGAAATATGGTGAAAGTGTACCCTAGTAACGATATGGAAAAAGTGATTATTCAACAAACCTTTTATCGGGGCATCCACACCACTAATCTATACATTGTGAACCAATTGGCTGGAGGCAACTTTATGAAGCTTCCCTACAATGAAGCTTGTGATGATTTGGATTAAATGGCCTACACTTTTTCAGCATGGAAAAGTAGAGTGAATGTGCCCCAAGGTCATCCATTCGCACAAGGAATTGCATGATCACGGTCAGGCTATTGCCAAGCTTACTACTACTTTGAATCAATTGGTGAAGGCACAATCGCAACAAGTCCAAAATCCTTGCCAAGTCAATGCCATGGAAGGAGTAAATATGTTTAAGAGAAGGCAAAGAGGGAAACAATCTCAAGGGAATTGTGAGCAATATGACAACAATGATGGTGGTGGTTTTTCAAATGAGTGTTATGATGAGCAAAGTGAAGAGGTACAATATGTCAACAACTATCAAGGCAATAGAGGCAACTCTTCAAACCAATAATGGCGACCCTAAGGAAATTGGGGCAATCAACAAAAAGGTGGTGGTAATTGGAAAAACAATAACAACCAAGGTGGTAATTGGAATAACAACAACCAATGCGGTAATTGGGGGAACAACTATCAAGGCAACCAAGGGAATTGGAATATTAATAACAACAATTAGATCAACCATGGTCAAAGCAGATGGAACAATAATGGTAACCAAGCCAACCAGGGGCAAGGCTTTCAAAGGCTCCCGATGTACCAACAACCGAACAATCTGCCTCTGTTTCAATCTCAAGGGTCTAGTTCTTTGGGTAATGATAAGGGAAGAATAGAAATGATATTCGAACAAATGATGAAGAAGAACCAAGATTCTGATGCTCAATTGGCTTCCCACAGTACCTCTATCTGGAATTTGGAGGTGCAAATAGGCCAAATATCTCAATCGTTGAATACTCACCCTGAGGGTGCTCTACCAAGTTATATGGTAGTAAACCCAAAGGGTGGGAACAATCATGTGATGGTGGTTACAACAAGATGTGGGAGAGGCGGTAATGTGAATGCCTCGAACGAAACAAAAGTTGTGGATGATGATGTTGGGTTCCAAGAAGATGTGAGTCCTTTGATAGTTAAAGTTGTGGTTGAGAACAATATGTACAATTAAGTGAGGATAGATATTGAGGAAGCTGAGGTATAATCTAAAGATGCCGTGAACCCATCTAGGGAACACGTGATTGACATGCCCGAACCGGTGGTGCCCAAAGCTAAGGCACCTTTTCCTAGGCCACCTCTGCCTTATCCTCAAAGGCTTGCAAAATAGAGAAATGATAATCAATTTAAAAATTCATTGATATGATGAAGAACTTGTCAATAATGTGCCGTTTGTGGAAGCCCTTGAACAAATTTCGGGCTATGCAAAGCTCATGAAATATTTGGTGACAAAAAAGCGATCAATGGATTGTGAAACAATAAAGATGACTCACCAAGTTAGTGCTATCGTGCATTCTATGGCCCCAAAACTTGAAGACCCCAGAGCTTTTATTATACCTTGCACTATCGGTAGTGTGGATTTTGCCAAGGCCCTTTGTGATTTGGGGGCTAGCATAAATTTGATGCCATATTCGGTCTTCAAGACTTTGGGAATTGGGCAACCTAGGACAACCTCAATGAGACTTCAAATGGCGGACCATTTGATGAAGCGACCTTTATACATAATTGATGATGTGCTTGTCTGGGTGGACATGTTTATATTGCCGGCCGACTTTGTCATTTTAGATTGTGAAGTGGACTACGAAGTCTCAATTATTCTAGGGAGACCGTTCCTTGCAACGGGGAAGGCATTGGTTGATGTTGAAGCGGGTGAGCTAACTTTCTGAGTGGGAGATGAGAAGGTCATCTTACATGTTTGCAAATCCATGAAGCAACCCAATGGCACCGAGGTGTGCTCATTTGTGGACATTGTCACAACCGTGATAGTGGATGACACAAGTTCTATGATTAATGTGGATGATCCCCTTGAGGTCGTGCTTTTAAATCTTGATGTCAATGATTATGCTAGTAGAGTGGAGTGCGTGAATACTTTGCACGGCATAGGTTCGTATTCTTATGAGCCTAGGAAATTTTTATTGGATCTTGAAAGTCGGAAAATTCAACCAACTAAGCCATCTATTAAGGATCTACTGGTGTTGGAGTTGAAACCACTTCCTCCACACCTCATGTGTGAGTTCTTGGGCTCAAATTCCACTTTACCAGTTATTATTTCTTCTTGCCTCACTACCTTGTAGATAGACGCCACTTTGGCGGTTCTCAAAAGGAGGAAGAAAGCAATTGGGTGGACATTGGCCGACATTCGGGGAATAAGCCATGCATTCTGCATGCACAAAATAATTTTGGAGAAAGATGCAAGGCCTTCCTTAGAACATCAAAGGAGGATCAATGAGGCAATGCGAGAGGTGGTAAAGAAAGAAGTGATCAAACGGCTAGATGCGGGTGTGGTGCATCCAATCTTCGATAGATCATGGACTTCACCAGTATAATGTGTGCCGAAGAAAGGTGGGATGACTATGGTGAAAAATGAAAATAATGAACTTATTCCCACTCGAACCATTACCGGGTGGAGAGTTTGCATGGACTACCGGAAGCTAAATGAAGTGACCCAGAAGGATTATTTCCTGTTTCCGTTCCTCGACCAAATGCTTGATTACCTTGCGGGGTGTTCTTTTTATTGCTTTTTGGATGGCTACTCGAGGTATAATCAAATCTTAATCATTCTGGAGGACTAAGAGAAGACCACTTTTACTTTTCCATATGGCACAATTGCTTTCTGTCGGATGCCGTTCGGGTTGTGCAATGCTCCGGCGACCTTCCAACGATGCATGATGGCTATTTTCACTGATATGGTGGAAGACATATTGGAAGTCTTTATGGATGATTTTGGTGTGGTTGGTCACTCCTTTGAGGCGTGCTTGGCTAATTTTGATAGAGTTTTGGCCCGGTGTGAAGATACCAACATAGTGCTCAATTGGGAAAAATGCCATTTCATGGTTGAAGAGGGTATAGTGTTGGGCCAAAAAATTTCTAAGCTTGGGATTGAAGTAGAAAAAGCCAAAATTAAGGTTATTTTAACGCTCTGTCCCTCCACTTCCGTAAAAGGGGTGAGGAGTTTTCTTGAGCACGCAGGGTTTTATCAAAGGTTTATAAAGGATTTCTCGATGGTAGTCAACCCCTTGTGCAATTTGCTAGAGAAAGATGCTAAGTTTGTGTTTGATGAAAAATGCATGGAGGCCTTCAAATTTCTCAAGCATAAGTTGACCGCTACCCCGATTATTACCGCATCATGCTGGAGCTTACCCTTCGAGCTCATGTGCGATGTAAGTGACGTTGCAGTTGGGGCTGTTTTGGGCCAACAAAATGTTCCACCCAGTGTACTATGCAAGCAAGACCCTAAACGAGGCTCAAAGGAACTATACAGTCACCGAGAAATAATTGTTGGCCATAGTTTTTGCAATGGAAAAGTTTCGACCGTACCTTATAGGGGCTAAAGTTATTGTGCTCACCAATCATGCCGCCCTTAGGTATTTGATGACAAACAAAGAATCAAAGGAAAGGTTGATGAGATGGGTGTTACTACTCCAAGAATTTGATCTAGAAATTGTAGACCGAAAAGGTAGTGAGAATCAAGTGCGGATCACTTATCTCGTTTGGAGGAGGAGAGGCCTGGTGATGGCCTAGAAATCAATGACTTATTTCCCGACGAACAACTCCTTGCGGTGTCAATGAATGAAATGCCATAGTTTGCCGATGTTGCTAATTAACTCGTGATTAGAATAATCCCGTGTGTTCTCTCTTCTAACCAAAGGAAGAAACTCAGGCGAGATAGTTTGGACGTTTATTGGGATAAGTTGTACTTGTTCAAGATTTGCGCGGATGGTATGATTCGAAGGTGTATCCCGTAGGGAGAGCAATTGAGTATTTTGGAGGCTTGTCATCCATCCCCTTATGGTGGTCATCATGGAAAGGTGAGAACGGCTTCGAAAGTTTTGAGTTGTGGTTTTTATTGGCCAAACTTGTTCAAAGATATAAGTGATTTACTGAAAAGATGTGATCAATGTCAATGAGCTGGTGGGATTTCCAAGAAGGATGAGATGCCTCTAAACACAATTCTTGACGTAGATATCTTTGATGTTTTGGGTTATCAATTTTATGGGCCCTTTTGTTAGCTCGTGTGGGAACACCTACATTCTTGTAGCGGTTGATTATGTGTCAAAATTGGTTGAGGTCATGGATTTGCCCAAAAATGAAGCTAAGAATGTGGTGGCGTTTCTAAAGAAGAGCATTTTCACAAGGTACACCTCGGGCAATCATTAGTGATGGAGGATCGCATTTTTGTAATAGAACTTTTGATGCCTTGATTTCCAAGTATGGTGTCAACCACAAAGTCTCTACACCTTATCATCCTCAAGCAAGTGGCCAGGTTGAAATGTCAAATAGGGAAATCAAGAGCATTTTGTGCAAAGCTATCAATGCTAATAGGACCGATTGGTCCAAAAAGTTAGATGATACTCTATGGGCTTACTGAACAGCTTACAAGACCCCAATTGGTATGTTGTCGTACCATTTGGTGTTTGGGAAAGCATGTCACATACCAGTGGAATTAGAGCATAAGGCCGTGTGGGCCTTGAGGAATATTAATCTTGAGTAGGATGTTGCGGCCAATCTTTGTGTTGAACAAGTCAATGAACTTGATGAATTTCGGTTCCATGCATACTCTAGTTCGTCCTTGTATAAGGACAAGATGAAGTACCTTCATGAAAAATATGCTCATGTAAAGGAGTTCAAAGTTGGTGATTTGGTCCTCTTGTTCAATTCTCGTCTAAGGTTGTTTTCGGGAAAGCTGAAATCAAAGTGGAGTGGACCATTTCAAGTTGTGTGTGTGACCCCGTTTGGTGTTCTAGATTTGAAGAACAACAGTGGTGAAGTCTTTAGGGTGAATGGGCACCGTGTCAAGCATTATCTTGGGATGTTTGATGATAGCCATGTGGTGGCTATTGTTCATTTCAAATGGTGTAATGGTAACCCGCATCTTACCGCGAGGTTAAATCAAGCGCTTCTTGGGAGGCAACCCATGTGTTCTTTTTTTTGCTTTCTTTGAGTTTCTTGGTAGTATAGGATTGATTTTTGGGCTAACTGGTTGTAAGATGTTGCAAGGATTGAGTTTATGCAGTGCAGGACATAATTGTAAAATTGTTCAGTCTTTGAAGTTACCAGTGCAGCCGCACTACACTTTGTGCGATCCGTACTAGTGTGAGCCAATTTGAGGACTCTGAAGTTTGCCACATGACCGCATGGAATTTTGTGCGGACCGCAGTGGACCTCTGTGGCCGCGATCTATTTTGTGCGGAGCGCAGAGGTTGCCTTCTCAAACTTCTTCTATGCAAACCCAGGGCGGACCGCAGTCTATTCTGTACGGCTGTGCTGGTACGTAAGATTGGGCCCCACAGGCTTCTCTGTAAATAGACCTCAAGGTTCTCCTGTTGCCCTTTTCGAAAAATTAACTCTCATAGACCTAAGAGTACTATCCATGTTCTCTCTTTATCGTAATAGCTTGCTTGCATTGTGTTGATTCATTTATTCTCAATATCTGGTAAAAATTCACCCATTTTTCTTTTAGTTTAATTGTTTAATTTCATTTCACTTTCAATTTTATTATCCTGTAACTTCTTTTTCTTCTTGTATTTCTTCAATTTTTAGGGTAGTTAGTTTTAAATATTAATTTTTGTAGGCTTAGTGAGCATAATTGAACTAGGTAATTTAGTGGGGACCATATCTAGGTGAAAATTTGAGATAAAATGCAAAATCCAAAAACCCTAACTCTATGCCAGGTTTGGGCACCCACCGCGGACCACGGTCGTGTTTGTGCGGTTTGTGGTAGCCTCATCGCGACCACATAAGCACTTTTTGCGAGCCGTGGTGATGAGTTTTAGAGAGGTGCCCTTGACCAGTGGAGCCGCACTACATTTTGTGCAATCTGCACTGGCCCACCACAGCCGCGATACTATTTTGTGCGGGCCGCGATGGTAAGATTCAGAGAGTTGTTTTTTGGAGACCTTAGACATGTGCGGACCGCGATCATTTCTGTGTGGTCCGCGATGGCGTTAGTGCGGCTACGCTGCAATTTTGTGCGGTTTGCACTGGCCTGTTCCTGCAATTGTGTCTACAACTTTCTACTTCTGTTTTGTAATTCATTATACACATCTATCTTACTGTCTCTGCTGATACTAATAAAGTTAAATGTTTGTGCTTGTAGACAATGGTTAAAGAACGAGCAGGCAAAGGATCAAAACAACCCGGTAGAGCTGATTCCTCCCGAGGGGGAAAGGGAAGAGAATAGTCAAACTCACTCCCAAAGCTCGGGAAAACATAAAACAAACCCGAAAGCTAATAAAGGCCATAAATAGAGCTGCTTCCCATTCCTCGTGGAGTGAGTATATGCCCTTCCAAGACATCTCCTCTGACTTAGTTCTAACTCATATCGTCACCAACTTCCAATTGATTGATGATACTCCTCCTCCATCACCCATTATCCGGAGGCCAGTTAATGTCATTTGCGATTAATCTAAGGGGTTAGCAACCGGTAGTGGGGACGACTCCACCTCCACCCACAGCTTCATTATCTGGGGGGAGTGCAGGCGGAGATGAGGAGGAGGTGCAGGAAGTTGGGGGTGGTGCGGCTCAGGTGGGAGGCATTGCCCGAACTAGGAAGCCCGATGAATGGGAGGACAGATTTTTGATCCAAGTGGCATATCATAAGTTTAGGGAGTGGTGGACGGTGAGGCATTTAATACCAGAGAGATGTTTTATTGGCAAAGACTTACTACCCCACAACCCTGACGTGCAGAGGTAATTTAGAACTAGACCGGGCTGGGAAATATTTATGGAGAAATGTATAGATGCAAATGAACATATGGTCAAGGAATTTCATTGTAATATGGCACACATCGTCAAGGGTTCCAAAGTGACCAAGGTTCGAGACAAAATGGTGTTGTTAGACGGTCAGTCTCTGAATGATTATGTGGGCTTCAATGAAGAGGATGAGACTCTATATCTAGCAAAGTTGGAGATGGGAGAGCGGGTCCGTCCATGGCTAGCTCAGTACCTGGCAATCCTAGGTACCGTGCCTGAGTGGTTGGCTGTGGGGGTAAAAATACTGAGAGGGACCCTGAACTTTGAAGCTAGGGGTTGGGAGACTTTTATTTGCAGTAGGTTGGACCCTACTACACATGACTAGACTCTTCCTATCCACCAGGATGTTTTGGTTGCATCGATCATGGCAGTATACCCCATTAATATGGGAAATGTAATGTCCCGCATTATCTCATTAGTAGGTGGGTGGCTAACTGAAACTACCCTTTCCTCAACACCCTCTCTATGTATTTCCGGGACTTGGAAGTGGAAAAGAAGTCCTATGATGTGAAGGACAAACCAGTAGCTCCATTTTCATGGTATAGTTTGAAAGGGCCAGACAACCCTAAGGACAAGAACTGCAAGGCCCCTGCTTATGCCCCAACTGGCCAGTCTGAGAGCTAGTTATGGTAGAGGCCTCCACTGAGCCTGCCTCCACAGTTGCTGACATGCCTCCCGGACCTTCCACTACTGCTGACTTGCCTCCTACACCTTCTACCTCAGCTGGCCCGGAGATTCAAAATCTTTCATGGCCTATCCTATTACTGCCCACAGGTTGAGCCAGACACTTCAGAGCCCGAACAACTGATGTATAATGTTTCATCCAAGTTGTCTACCTTGACCTCTACCATTGAGGCTCACTCGGCACCACAGTCGGCACAGGTATCACAGTCCATTGAGGATGCATTGAAGAAGATTCTAGAAACAAGGAGAAGATCCTGAATACTAAGAGTGCCTGGGTTAAGACAGTGGATTCATATGGCAAGACTCTAAAGGAGCTTGCTAAGGAGCACCAGAAGCTACGCAAGACACGGGCCTCCAGGGAGTCCATGAAGGAGTTGAGGGCAGATGTGGATAAACTAAAGGCAGACCAGCTACCTTTAGACTTATTATTTGAGTACCTAGCTCCAGTAGTAGTTCCAGTAGCATCCACAGACCTGGAGCTGATACAGAGGCCTCCAAAGAAGAGGAGAAAGATCCCTAGTGCAGATGATGCCATCATCCAGTTGGGGGACCCATTAGAGGCTTCCTCTAGTATGCCACAGGATGTACCAAAGCCAGAGCTAGTACAAGTCCAGGCGCAGGTCCAAGCAGCTGAGCAATAGGATACCGAGAACGAGTTTGAGGTTCCTGAGCATACCGAGGACCCAGGGACCACTCATGATCCTATGCAGACGGATGAGTCTTAGGGAGTCTTCACATCCTTTCCTTATACTTTTTGGTGCTTATTTTGTTAGTTGGCATTGGGGACAATGCTAGCTTTTATTTGAGGTGGTGCGCCTTACATTTTATCTTTGGATGATTGTATATATATACTGATTTAGCTTTTGCTTTCTTTGGTTTTCATTTGGTATGTATATAATTTTACATTTAGTTGCTTTTATCGCACTTTTTTATCTGTCCTCTGGTCTATATATAAAGTTACATTATTGTATATATTCATCTCCCATTGCATATT
Source organism: Nicotiana glauca (assembly GCA_026770625.1). Lineage (NCBI taxonomy): Eukaryota > Viridiplantae > Streptophyta > Magnoliopsida > Solanales > Solanaceae > Nicotiana > Nicotiana glauca. The sequence continues at coordinate 115,118 of MU713819.1, read as the reverse complement.
CATTCCCCTTTTGTACATATTCATTCTATTTTCTATTTTTACAAAATAATTTAATTTTTAGCTTCTTATATAGACTCGTAGCTTTTTGTTTTATTTTGGACGTTTTTAATAAGCCTTTGGTTTTCTTAATGCCACGGTTCTTTCCGAAGGTGGAGTATTGTGTGAATCGGGTGGCTCTTCCCAATGATAGATGGCGTGACAACCTTCTTAAGGGTTTGAGTTCATTTTTTTTTCGGTAGTTAATATTTAAGGGTACCTCAAGCAAAGCTTCACTTGGGCCTACCACATTTGCCTTTGATCTCATGGTCAAAGACATAATGTTGTGTTTAGGATGGTGAAATTTGTGGCCTTGAGACTCTTGCGTTGGCCGATAATCATCAAGTGGATTTTCGGGACTATTGTGTGCTCAAATCGTATCTAAGGTCGTTGTGGGTCCCCAACTCTATGTCTTTTGCAATCCTTTAGCATGTGTGGTGATAAATCGAATTGCGAATCCATGTCCCGAGCTAATGGTCTAGAACTTGCTCTGAATATTTGTTGAGGCAAAATCTTGAGTGAAATTTGACTTGAGAATGGATTATATAAGGGAAAACCTTATGGTACAATTCCATAGCCTACAAATAAAATGATCCCTAGTTAACCCTTTTGAGACAGAGACCTTTTTCTTTCAAAAACTATGTTCCTATACCCATTCTAAAATATATCCTCTCTTGGCACCTGATCTTTCCTTGAGCACATGGCAAAAGTACAAGTTTGGGGGGAGAGAAGAGGATGACAACAAAGTGGTACAAGGCACAAAAGTGAAGAAAAGGAAAGGCAACAAAAAAAATAAAGAAAAACAACAGACAAAAAGAATGCTCAATGTGAGAATGAATAAAAACGGATTCAAGAAAAGTAAAAGAAAGAAAGGTGTGGAAAGTTTAAAAGGAGAAATGGTTTGAATTACATAAGAAAGAGTGACAATAAGTCCCTCTAACCCCTTAAAAAGAAATGAAATGACTCAAAGAGTCAAGTAAATTAGGCCTAATGAACCAAAATAAGTGATTAAGGGAGGATGAACCCACTTGAACAAAAACATGTCCTACCCTAAACCAAAAGCCTTCACAATGACTCCACAATATTCCTATATGATCTTGAGTTGAATGAAGCTTACATTAGTGGATAATTACATAAGGGGCAAGCTTATGGTACTTAGATCTAGACTTGTGACCTTTTCTTGAGAGAGAATAGTGAATTTTCATTAACCTCGATTTGTGTGTCAATACTTTAAAAGGTGAGGTTTGCTTACAGAGAGTTGAGGATGTATGAGTTTGGATTCCACAATGACCTAAGTAATTGAGAGAGTTCTTTGATGTAATGAGTCAACTCTTGATGCTCTTGTGTCACACTTGATCCATGGTTTTTCAAATGTTAATGGTTGTTAATGATTCATTCGTATTGAGGGCAATTGTTAGTCCCAATTGATGCTTGTTGAGGATACTTTAGGATGGCTGAAAATTCTTGGAGTTTCCCTTAAGGGGCAGGTCTTATTTTTTTTGCTTGAGGACAAGCAAAAGCTTAAGTTTTGGAGGGGTTGATAACAAGGGATTTTGCCGTGTTTTGTGCTCTTTCTTGCTTACGCTTTGATTATAAATTATTACAAAATAGTCCCAAGAGGCTTATAAGTTGTGCTTGATTGCAGGTTTGATCGAAAAAGTGATGAAATGTCAACGATCAACTCAAAATGAATGAAATCTACACAAGTACCAAAGAAAAGGCAAACTGAGAACAAACAGACATAGTGCGGCTGAACTACACTTTGTGCGGTCCGCACTAGGGAGATTCAAAGAGCATAATTCAAGGCATAAAACCTAGTGCGGCCGCAGTCCGTACAAGGTAGATTCAGAGACTGGCAAACCAAGCTGCAAGTAATGCGGCCGCAGTACACATTGTGCGGTCCGCGGTGAAGGATCCGTGGCCGCACTACCATTATATTCTGCCCCCGGAAGAGAACTTTAGAGAGTTGATGTTGCAAAAGTTCAAACCCATGCGGTCCGCGGTTATGTTTGTGTGGATATCGCTAGATACCTATGCGGCTACAGTCCATTTCTGCGCGGTCCGTGGAGCCCAAGTTCAGAGAGCCAAGATTTGAAGTCCAAGAGCCTAATGTGGCTGCAGTGCATTTTGTGCGGCCCGTACTGACCCCGCAGGGGCATTTTTGTCCAGTTTTTCCAGCCTAGTATAAATAGAAACTTTTCCAATTTTAGGTCATTAATTTATTTATTTTAGTAGTCGTGCTCGTGAGAACCCTCTTTGTAGCCATTTTGGGCATTTTCGCTTAACTCTAACGATAGATTCTTGTATTTTACTTTAGTAATTAATTATTATGTCTTCTTCATCTATTTCTCTATTTTATTGTTCAAGCATGAGTATCTAAACCTGTTAGCCAGGGTTGTGGCCCAACCATAGTGTGGATAATTGATGGGTGTTGTGATTTAAGATTAGATTGACTATGGGTGTTTGTATTTGGTTTAGTTTTATGGTTTAATTTATGAATTGGTGGTTACAAACACTGATTTATGCTAAGTTGATTTGGGCTCTTCTTGAGAAAGAGAGCCTAAGCCTCTAAAATTTATTCAATAAGGAATTAGGATGGATTCAAAAGATTTAATAGTCCCAATTAAAGGGTTAAACCTCAAGAGAGTAATTACCCGACTTGAACCCTAGTTGCTTGAGCTAATTTGCCTACCCATTTGGTCTCGAGAGAGTCAATTGGGGAAAAATCACTCTCTCTACCGAGAGGTGTGAGAGTAGGTAAAATTGTGCAACAGTTATGTATGTTTCCCCAATCATGTCAATAAAGCCTTAGAAGCAATTACCCATCAATTAGCCACCTAGGTGAAAGTCACTACCCTAGTGCCCCTTAATTCAATAGATACAACTCTTAGCGATTATCTCTTAGCGTAATCTAGTTTCAATTCTAATTAGTATATTTATAATAGTAGTTTATAAAAGAAAACAAAAATGTTGGAAGTGCCATTTGGAACAATTACATGATTCTAGACTAGATAGATACATCAACTCCACTTCTAGCTCCCTAAGGAATTCGATCCTGACCCTCATATAGGGTAAAAGCTATTGCGACCCTCTCTTACTACTTTGTAGTAGTGTGGAGTTGGCAGCAACCAAGAAGACGCAAAGAAAATAGCCTTCATTATACCTTGGGGAGTGTACTACTACAAAATGATGCCATTCGGTCTAATAAATGTTGGGGCTACCTACACGAGAGCCATGACGACCATCTTCCATGATATGATACACAAGGGAATAGAGGTCTATGTTGATGATGTCATCATCAAATCCAAGAAGGGCGCAGATCACATAGCAGACTTGAGGAAGTTCTTTGACAGGCTAAGGGGGTAAAATCTAAAATTGAACCCCACAAAATATGCATTCTGGGTTCCTGTAGGAAAGCTGTTGGGATTCATTGTCAGTCGCTAAGGAACTAAGTTGGTCCTATCAAATGTTAAGGCTATCCAATAGTTACCACCACCAAAGGGCAAAAAGGACGTGATGAGCTTCCTTGGATGCCTCAACTACATCGGTCGCTTCATAGCACAATCTACAGTAATATGTGAACCCATAATCAAAATGTTGAGAAAGAATTCTCAAACCAGTTGGACCGAGGATTGTTAGAAGGATTTTGACAAAATTAAGGAATAATTGTGCACTCCACCAGTCCTAGTCCCGCCAGAATCTTAGAGACCTTTGCTACTCTATTTTTCTATATTAGATGGGGCTTTCAGATGTGTTTTGGGACAACATGACGAGATATGAGGAAAGGAGCAAGCCATATATTTCTTGAGTAAGAAGTTCACACCTTATGAAGCACGGTAGTCTCTGCTGGAATGCACTTACTGTGCTTCGACATGGACAACTCAGAAATTGAGGCATTACCTCTATGCTTATACCACATAACTTATATCCACGATGGACCCTCTAAATTATATCTTTCAGAAGCTCATGCCAATTAGTAAGTTAGCCAAGTTCCAGATATTGTTATGTGAGTTTGATATCATCTATGTAAATTAATAGGCGGTCAAAGGGCAAGCATTGGTAGACCATCTTTCTTAAAATCCTGTGGGAGGAGAATACGAACCGCTAAAAACATATTTTCTTGATGATGAAGTATCACTCTTGTGAGAGGACATTGCTGAAGTTTACGACTGATGGAGAATGTTCTTTGATGGGGCTACAAACTTCATAGGAGTGGGCACTGGAGCAGTTTTGGTATAATAAACGGGACAACATTACCCGGTATCCGCAAAGCTTACGTTTCCATGCACCAACAATATGGCAAAATATGAGGCTTGTATCATAGGGATCAATTTGTCCATCAATACAAATATGCAAGAGTTGCTGGTAATCTGTGATTCGGATCCTCTGGTACTTTAGTTTCAAGGAGAATGGGCTACGAAAAACACCAAGATACTACCATTTGTCGTGCCCCTTTTTCCTCGCGAAGCCTGGGTTACGACATTAATGGGGGAACAACTCGTTTTGTTTTGGGAATTGGGTATTTGAATTTGAAGAGTCGTCACGTGATGGATTAAAGTGTGTCAGGGCACCTAGAGCGATTAACTCATGTAACTAGTTTGCATTACCAGAGATTAGGGTAAGGGCTCGAACTAACCTTGAGGGGAAGGTGTTAGGCACCCCTCACGGTCCACAATGGTAGGTCTCGGCCAAACTTAAACTATGTGAATTAATCATTCAACAAGTAAACAATTGATGAAAGTCTATAATTACGTATTTTATCAATTGTTACACTCTAATTTATTGTACTTTAGTTGAGTTTGCGCTTTAATCACTAGTGTTTTACACTAACAGTATGTTTATGACATGTAGGAGTGATTATGAGTTATATTGATGTTATGGAATGATTCAAGTGATTTGGAGCTTTTAAGTCTGAGTAAAAGCCCAAGGAATTAAGCTGGGATTGTATTCGGGTGTCAAATTTGATAATTAAGTACGAAGGAAGACTCAAAAAGGTATATTGCGTACTCTCTAGTAAAATAGACATAAAGTTTTACTCAGAAATCCATTTGGGCTCCAAAATATATGGCTAGAAATCTAACTAAAAGTTCTACAACTTTCATGTTTTACATTTTTCCAAATTCCAAATGAAATAGGGTGAAAAACCTCGATTACGGTAGGACCGCGGCAGAACACTGCTACAGATTCTGAAGGCCACTCTGGCCGCGGTCCTGGCGTAACCGCGGTAGGACCGTAGCAGGAAGCGTAAATTTTAGGGACCAAAGTGAAAAACACAGGATTTTAAGCCCTAAACCCTATATTAAATTAAGGAAGCCGGCTAAAAGAAGAAAAGACACTACTTTAGGGTTAGACAACACCCCTGGAGGCAAGAACACGTGAGGAGCAAGGCGGGGAATTCTTCTACGAGTTTTTCCTTCCTCTTCCTATTTTTCATTGTTGGTTATGACTTTTACTATTGTAGTTTTACATACCATTATGAATAGTTAATTTGTTATCTAGAGTTTTGATAGAACCTTTTGTAGGATAAATTCTTGTTATGTTTTTATATAATTGAGCCATAGCTTTTCTCTATTTGTTCAACTATATTTATATTTTGGTTGATTGAAGAGATCTCAATTAGCTGTGCCTATTTAATATGCATAACTCGGGAGAGAGTGCATACTTAGGTAATTGTTGAACAATACCACTCCCAAAGTATATGAGGGATCAATAACCGAGGGTTTAAAGGTGGGATTAGGGATAACGAAGCCTTGGGTGCGATCTGAAGTGAGCTGTATTAAAAGCCAGCTAGCGTAGCTCGGGAGAGTGCGTTTAGTAAATTGTCATAATTACTCAGGAGAGATTGATGGTAATAAGATTGCTCATGATCGGTAGAGAATACTTAAGCGAAATTATAAAAGACGTAGCGGGAAGGATTCCGACAATTGGAAAAATCATAACTCTAGACCTCCTTAATCTTTTTGCTAACCCTTAGTGTCATTAGTTGTTAATTTACTATTTTAATTTGTTAATTAATTAGTTAAACACAAGAATCTTAATATCTATAAGTTAGGAATTGTTCAAGCTTGTCTTCCTGTTGATAGTGAACAGCTGTAGCTAAACCTTAGTTCTCTGTGGGATTCGACTAAGGACTTGTAAACCAGATTATATTTGCAGCGACCGCTTAGTCCTTTTTATAAGGCATTGTTGGGCGTGACCAACAGTCTTAGCACATTCGCAAATAAAGTTAGTTTCCATAGTCCAAATACATGTAAGATCAAGCAAATTTAGATAATGAAAGTAAAGAGGTTTGGACAGCTTAAACACACATATGTGTACAGAAAAAGAAGTTTAGATAATTTAAACACATATAGGAATTGAGAAAGGCAAGTCCTAAGTTGATTAGCCTACATGATCAATCAATGCAACGCCCGGTAATCCTCCTCAACTAGAGGGTCTACACGTGACATTAGCGCGCAGGTCATCATATCCTTTTACTACCCATTACCCCCCCCCCCCAAATAGTTATATAAGCAAGTTTGATTAACGACCTCTAAGCATGCTGCTACCCGTCCCTTCCTTGTGGCCTCGAAGGAATTTAGGACTGTCAATTAGAAAAGGAGGTAAAAGGCTCATGTTTACCTCAACACATACATAGGCAAATACACATCATGTATTAAGCAACTGATTTTGAAGAAGTTCAGAAAGCCTAAAAATATGATATCTAGATGAATGATGCAGATACATGATATGCAATGTTTGTTTTAAGGGAAGTGGAAAAATCCTAACCAGTTTACCTACTGGTTTTATAGCTTGTTAAGCCTGGATAATTTCATACATAAGCAGAACTAGTTTAAATTATTTAACGGCCTAAGGCGTGCCTAAGTGTTTATATGCAGTGACGAATTTGGGGAATACTTAAAAAGTTTGAAGTTCTTTTATCCTATAGGCATGCTTATTTAAGTAATACAGATTATAACAAGCGATTTATCAATTTGTGTTTAGAGACATGATACCTATGCGTGACTCTATTTTAAACCTTTTCATGGATAGCTATTAATTTAATCGAAATTGATGCAAATGGATTTACTAAGAACATGATATCTAATTCATACTGGAATGAAATTTTTATTAAGATTATTTAATAGAAGGATTTCTATGTGACAGTACTGGCAAAGAACCAGAAATTAAGCATGCTACATGCTGAAGTAGTAAACATGAAGGGCCTAAAACAGGATATATAATGCATAGTTTCAACACGGTTTAAAGGTAAATGAACACATCAATCTTAGAATATGAATTCTAATGCATATTTGCCGAATATAAAGCCTATAGCATGTTTTCTACTCAGTTTTATCCACAGTGTCATACAACTACCTCCCTTTTTATTAGTTACCCCAATATCTATTTACAAATAAGAATTGCATAAATTACACATTAAATGTAAAGTAATACTATTGGGAGCCCAAAGCAGGCCCAAAATAAACCTAGGAGCACCAAGCCTTCAATATAGTCTCAAATGCTCGGAAATATCATAGCCAACAAGTGTCTACGTGTGTCAGAATTCCCTAAGGACCTCAAGGATTCCGGTCAGTGCTCACACCAAGACTTTTCTCAAGTCGGGACTAGTTATGTGCATTGTGAAAAAGCCAGCCCTGATATGCCAGATTTCAGAGAGATCTCGAGGATCCCTAAGTAGTACACATACCAGAGGGGCAGAACTTCATAACCTAAGAGTAAGTGAGAGTGCTTGAATAGACTTACTGAAAACAATGTGGAGATGACTTCTTAGAATGAAAAGCGATTTTCTGGAATAGACCAATTTTTAGGAAAATATTAGGAATGAAAGCCATTTTTTGAAGAATATAGATAAAAATTTTGAAATCAGTTCAGAAGAGTGCAAAATTCAGTACACAGCCAGTCAATCGTAGATGGTTCATATTCACAGGCAGTTTAGCTGGCAAGTTTGCACACAAGGTTGAAAGGGATTGGGAACATATAGGAATCTCATTAAAGGTATTTGAATAGGGGCAGGGAGGCATGTAGACAATATAGAACACTTAAGAGTTTCATAGTATTGATGAATTAACCAAGACAACATGCAACTAAAACATGGAGCAAAGATGTAGAAAACAAAATCAGACACACTTAGGGTCATAACATCATTACATAGCTAAAGTATTAATCATAAATCAACAGAAACGCTGGTCAAGCATCAGATAAATATGTAAAGTGTAGGCATACTATATAACAACCCGATCGGTTATTTTGAGAAATTAAGCTCTGTTTAGTGGCATAAGGGCTGGAAAAACTTCAGAATATGAGTATCGACTTGTGTGCATGGTGTAATTCAGCTAACGGATGGTCTAGAACCAAATTGGAAGAAGGAATCTAGTTTTGGAAGTTTGAACGGTGAAAATTTGAGCGAAATTGGACTTTTGGGTAAACGGCCTTGGAATGGGTCGTGGATGATCTAAATAGATTTGTATGGTGATTTTGGACTTAGGCACGCGTTCGGATTCAGATTTAGAGGTCCGTAGGGTAAATTGAGGCATTTCTGCGAATGTTGGAAAAATGGAAGTTTGGAAAATGAAGAAGTTTGACCCACAGTTGGATTTTGTGATATAGGGGTCAAAATTCGATTCCGAGAGTTGGAGCAGCTCTGTTATGTCATTTTGGACATGTCTGCAAAATTTGGCATCATTCAAGTTTTATTTGGTAGGTTTCAGCATGAGTTTAGAAATTTGAGAATTTGAAAGTTCATAGGTTCAATTAATGGTTTGATTCGTCGTTTCGGTGTTGTTCTGTGTGATTTGAAACCTTGAGCGAGTCCGTGTTAGGTTATGTGACTTGTTTGTGTGATTAGACGGGGTCCTAGGATCCTCGGGTATGTTTCGGATGGGCTACAGGTCATTTTATTCCCATTTTGGAACTGTTGTTTGCTGCTTCTGATATATTTCATCGCGATCACGAACAGCCTCTCGCGTTCACGGTGCATTGCTATTGAACACCTCAAAATCCTTCTTCGCATTCGCATCTTTCCCCGCGAAGCCCTACATTCTTCTTATTTGCATTCACATCTCTCCCTTCGCGATCGCGAAGCCTCGCATTTCTCTTCTCCGCGTTTGCAATCTCATCATTGCAGTCACGATGAGCAAACTTGGCAGCCTTAAAAATTTCTTCTACGCGGGCATGACTCTTCTCCCACGATCGTGATGCACAAATACCTGGGCAGACATAATATATCTCAGAGTCGAGGGTTTCACCATTGTTATCATATTTTGACTTCTAGAGCTCAGTTCTTGGCGATTTTTTAAGGGATTTTCACCTAGGCGACTTGGGTAAGTGATTCTTACTTGTTTTAGACTAATTTGCATAAATCTTCTCTTAAATTCATCCTTTAATTTTGGAATTTTGCTAGGAATTGGGGGAAAAGTTCTTAGACTTAGAGATTTGGGTTTTGATTGGGTATTTGACATTGAATTGGGATAATTTTGATATGGTTAGACTCGTGAGAGTGTGAGGATTCTAAAAATATAAATTTTATCTTATTACGAGGCATGGGCTTGAGGGGCATTTTGGTCATTTTATATAATTCTGCGTATTAGCTTAGAATTTAATTGTAGAATCAGTTACTTGAAATGTTATTTATGTTATGAAATTGAATTGAATAGATTTGGGCAATTTGGAGTCGAGTACTCGTGGCAAAAATGTGGTTTCTAGTTGATTTAAGCCGGTTCGAGATAAGTATCCTGCCTAGCCTTGTGTGGGGGACTTCCCCTTAGGACTGGAATCTTCTCTGTTAATTGTAACCCGTGTATGTGAGGTGGCGAGTGCGTGCTCGAACTTATTTGTGTAAAAATTGGCCTTCTTAGGTTCTTAGGTCCTTATATTCACTGAGTATGAAGTTGTTCTTGATATGATTGAATTTCCTTATTACTAGTTTCACCTCTACATATTTTACTTGGAACTCATTGCTTTATGGTTCATTCTTATTGCCTAATTGACTCTTACTTTGCTTAACTGAAGTTCTTTACCCCTTCTATTGTCACGGTTATCTTTCATAACTGCTTGTATTTACTGGAAATCATTATTGTCTATCATGTAATGGTTTATTTTTAATTGAGGTTATGATTATCTTCCCGCTGCTCATCCTTAATTAAAATTGTTGTACATCCTCCATAACTTGCCCAACTTTGAAAGAAGTTTAGATATCCCATGTTTAGTTGGCATTCCTTGTTTGAAATTATTCGATTCATGTTAATTTCCTTGTTGTTAAACTACATATTATGGAATTGTTGCTTCATATTATTTTCTCCCTCGTTGAGTTGTTCTTATTACGCTTAGCATTCTCTATTGCGGTTATTCCTTGTGAGTTAGTTTTACCGTCCCCTGGTGAGCTAAAGTTCTTGAGTTGATTCACTTGTTGTGATCTTGTATATATTTCCATTGTTGTTGTACTGGTGATGGTGGTGCACGACATTTTCGCCGTATGGTTGTTGAGATTGCGATGCACGAGGTTTCTACCGTACGGTTGTTGTTAAAAGGGTGCACGAGGTCTTTGTCGTGCTATTGTTGCTATTGATATATTGCACATGAGGCGTAACAAGGTGGGACATGTTTATATGCTTATATGTGGGTTGTGCATGTGGTAAAATAAGGTGGGAACATTTTGATGCACGTGTGGTGAAACAAGGCGGGTGCTTATTATGTTATTATTGCATGCGTGGCGAAATAAGGTGGGTTGTGTTTTTGGCTCGCTCTTATGTGAGATTATTCTTAGTATTTTTGTTGTTACTCGCTGTTCTCCTCCCTTATTGTGATTGTAGCACTGTTATTCATTTCATATAGTCTTTAAATAAATATATACATCATGTTTTGTTGTTCCTATAATTGTACTGTTATTTAGACCGGTAAATGCCTTGACTGTTCATCGTCAGTACTCCACTGAGGTTAGTCTTGATACTTACTGGGCATCGCTGTGGTATGCTCATGCTATTCCTTTGTACATTTTTGTTGTGCATATCCAGGTACTCCCACTCAGTTCTGTCAGCATTACAAGGAGGCATTTCGGTAAAGACTTCGACGTATATCTGCTATGTCCGCAGACCGAAAAGTCCCTTTCTATCTTTCTGTAATAAGTATTGCCCTTTAAATATTTTCCTTTGTTTAGACATTTCCGAAGTTAGAGCTTCTTATGTATCCCTTAGCTTGTGATTTGTGAGATTCCGGATTTTAGGAATTTTGTTAGCTTCGAGAGTTGTTATTGTATGTGCCGAGTTGCACCTTCAATACTGTCTTATTTTACTATTTCGGATTTAAATTATTTCTTCTGCAATTATTGTTTATTTCCACATTGTTAGGCTTCCTAGTCGTAGAGACTAGGTGCCATCACAATGGTTCATGGAGGGCGAACCGGGGTCGTGACATACTAGTTGTACATTGAATAGGGTAGAATTTTGGCATGCGTAAACGAAGAAGTCATATTCATAATGAACTAATGCAGCAATGAAATACATAGAGTTTGGATTTAAATGGTAACTAGAGACATACCAGTTGAGGAAAAAGAGTGCAGAATATAGAGGAAGTATAGTCTCACTATCTAGCCTTGGCTAGACCCACAATAGCACAAGTAACACAAGTAGCCAAAACGGAGAAGAGTTTGAGTGTGTGTGTGTGTGTGTGTGTTATGAACTGATGTTCGTGTTTATAGAATGAGAATGCACACTTATATATATAGGAGTCGAATAGTATAAGTAAGTAAGGCAAGACAGATTGTCATTGCAAAATAAGGCAAGAAATAATCAAACAATCAGTCATGTTAAGTTAGTCATTAACAAATTTGTAGTAAAATCAAGCTAGTACTACTTGATTTAAGGAAAATTGTATGTGGAATCAATCAGTTATTAAGGGCTAGGTTAAATAAGGCAAAAACTAAATTCGAAATCAATTTTAAGTTGGATCTAAAAATTAAAGCATAAAGTTAGGCCAGTAGCACCAATTATTAATCGGGCACCTAAGGTAAGAACAGATAAAATCTAATAAGGAAAACTGGTATTAAAGGAAAACCCAATTTTAAGCCCTAATTTACGTAAGTGAAATTAACTAACAATTAGTCGACAGAGTTTAAGGCAAACGGGCAGAAATAGTAAAATGATCGGTTCAATAATCAGAACTATAAGAGATTAGGCAGAAATACAGAAACATATAGTAAATAAAATAAATAAGGAAACCCTAATAGATACTGAGAGATGAAAACATTTGAAAGTTAAATATTTTGTAGAAAATTCCGTTGAAATCAAGACCTTAATTCTAGGGTAGTCAGGAATAATTATAATAACAATAATAATAGGGAAAGATTAGAAAATATCGAGGTGGATATACTGAAATTTTGAAGAAGAAATACCAAAATAAACATGAAATTATTTTAGATATGAGAAATCTAAACAGATTCAACCAAAAATTAACTAAATTCATAAAATAAACAGAGGTTGAACCAAATCTAGTTTGAACCGGAGATTTAAAACCCTAAAAATAAGAAGATATTCGTACTCACAGGTATTGGGAGGAACATAGACGGAAATAGTCAAGACATGAAAGAACTTGAACCAGATCTGGCTCAAGCTTGGCCAGATTTGCTTTGCCATGTCAGGAAACAACTAAATAGGGTCGTAGACGATTAACCAGCGGTGAAGAGAGACCGATAATATAAGGGAATTCATGGTTAGTTCCATTTTGGATCAGAATCGGAGGAGATAACAGAGGTGAGAGGTGAGAGGCAAGAGCATATGACGGCAGCGGGTGTGGAAGAATGGGTTTGGGTTAGGCTGGTATAGGTAATTGGGTTATGTTGGGTCTGAAATTGGGTATTTTCTAGGGGCTAGATTTTAAATACCCAATTAATTTAGTAAAATAATATATAAATGATAAAAATATGATTTGCACATGAAAATACTTTAAAATACTTACTTAATGTTGTAAAAATATGAAAAGTCATTTTCTGTATAGAGAATATAATTTTGCATAATTATAGGCTATTGTCGAAAAAATATGCAATTCTAGCCTAACAATACAAATGTGATTGTAAAAAATGCAATTAAAATATTTAAGTATTATATGGGCATAAATGATTAAATTAGATGATTAAATCATTATAAAATTAATATGAGGGATAATTATTGTATATAAAAATATAGAAATAAATTGATTTAAGGCCTTTAAAATTATAAAAATTGTTGTGCATGTTTGTAAATGCATATAGAATATTTTAAAAGTATGTATGCAGATTAAAATATATATGAAGGAAAAATTGGATATCAACAACTGCTCTTTACCTAGAAAGGATGAAAGAATTTTCGAGTAAAGAAATAATGGCCAATTTTGACCGAATGGGATGTCTCAAAAGATAGAGGCCGAACTCTGGTCTTTGAGCTGCCTACATATCCCTGGTTTTACAGGAATCATGCCATGTGTGGTTCCGGATTCACCAGCAAAATATGTTGATGAAGTCATCGCAAAAATGGACTCAAGGTTTCGGGATAGGTGAAAGAATAGTTACAGTAAGAGGTCAAGTTCGATATAACTGAGGGGATTGGAGTGGGATCGCTCACAAGGTCACCTGCAAATAAAGATACTACAAGCATATATTCGTGCGGAAATTTAGACATGATGCATATTTCCATCGGACCGTGAAAGTAATCTTCGGACGGTTGAGGATAGCGTCCTTAGACCATGCTATCCTGGGCCATGAATTGTGAGATAAGAGACTCGCATGCCATGAAATAATGTACTTGGTACATGAAAATGGTGGCTCCAAACCATGACGCCTTTGAATAATGATATGCAAATTTGAGAGATCCTCTGGCTATGGCATAGTGTTTTCCAACTATGATGATGATGCCTTTAGACTATGGCACCTATGGACAGGTTGCCGATATTTCAGCCTATGAGATGCAACAATATTATTCTAATGTGAACAAGACAAGGCTTAGTCTTGTGAGGTTAAGGGTGGAGCTTAGCCCGAAAGAGGAGTAAATAGAAAGTGCCGGAGTAGAGCAATATTTATGCAAGGAGGGATAGCGCTTAGTCCCACGAGAAGGCAATGCTTAGCCTTATGCAAAATCGGAGACAAGGCTTAGTCTCATGCAAGATGCGGGATAGGGCTTAGTCTCATGCAGACGGAAGGCATGGCTTAGCCTCATGCAAGGTTGGGGACAGGGCTTAGTCCCATGCAACTGGAAGGAAATGCTTAGCCATATGCAATTATGGAGGCAGGGCTTAGCCTCATACAAGATTCGGGACAGGGCTTAGTCCCATGTAAATAGAAGGCAAGGCTTTGCCTTATACATATGTGGAGGCAGCGCTTAGCCTCATGCAAGGTTTTGGGCAGGGCTTAGTCCCATGAAAATGAAAGGCAGTGCTTAGCCTTATCCAAATACGGAGGCAGAGCTTAGCCTCATGCAAATATGGAGGCAGAGTTTAGCCTCATGCAAGATTTGGGACAGGGCCTAGTCCCATGCAAAAGTAAGGCAGCGCTTAGCCTTATGCACATATGGAGGAAAATCTTAGCCTCATGCAAATATGGAGGCAGGTCTTAGCCTCATGCAGGAATCAAGATAGTGCTTAGTCTCATACAAATGGAATGCAGTACTTAGTCTTATGCAGATATAGAGGCAGGGCTTAGCCTCATGCAAGCTTCGGGACTAGGCTTTGTCCCATGCATATGGAAGGTGGGGCTTAGCCTTATGAAGATCGAGGAAGGGCTTAGCCTCATGCAATGTTCGGGATATGGCTTAGTCCCATGCAAATGGAAGGCAATGCTTAGTCTTATGCAAATATGGAGGCAGAGCTTAGCCTCATGCAAATATGGAGGTAGGGCATAGCCTCATGCAAGATTTGGGACAGGGCTTAGTCCCATGCAAATGGAAGGCAGTGCTTAGCCTTCTGCAGATATGGAGGCAGGGCTTAGACTCAAGCAAGGTTCGGGATAGGTCTTAGTTCTCATGCAAAGAACGAATAGGAAATGAGGGTAGAATGTTTCTTAGGTGGAGACACGTTCAATGGCAGGTGGCCCATTTGGTAGTGATTTTGCTTCGTGTATATATATTGCAAATGCTATTGCTACGTCAAATGTGCCTTCCCTCAAAGAAATATTGTAAGTTTCATAAGGGGAGGATGGTTCGTGCCTTTGTCCGTTGGCCTTGCTATGCTCTATTCTGGAGGCCTTGTTTGAGTTTCCCTGGGTAACATCTGACTGTTTTGGAAATAGTGCTTTAGAAAATATGCAATTATTGATAAAAAAAGTGTTATTTTAGAAACATGGTGAAATATCCAGTAATTTTAGATGAACTAATGACTATAACACATTTCGGAAACATTGCAGCTTTCTCGTGTTAGAATTTTAAGGGTCCTCTTAAATATTCTGCCCCAGTTTGGTAGATGATCATTTGGCCTTTGTGAGTAATGAAACTTGTTGAACCTTCTTCGAAATTTTGAGAAACACTCTCAAAATTCTGGCCCAGTTTCTTGACCAATTTCTGATTGTTTGGCATACACTAGCGTCAGCTGAACTTGCTTTGAAATTTTAAGGGTTCTCCTCAAAATTCTGCCCTAATATATGTTCTTGGGGGGCGATGGAATTTTATTATGATATGACCCAACCCACAGGGCTGCCAACCTATCCCCTCTTTAACGGGAATAAGGTCAAGTGTAGTTCAATTATATTAGATAAAGGAATTGAAATAGTCTAAACATAGTATCTCTTGACTGCATCTGAATTGACTAGTTTCGGCCAAACTTCTCCGTCCATTTCTGCAAGTATGAGAGCACCTCCTATTAGCACCATGTGAACCATGTAAGGAACTTACCAGTTGGGAGAGAATTTCCCTTTGGCTTCATCTTGATGTGGGAAGATCTTCTTCAGCATCAGTTGTCTTTGTAAAAATTGTCCTGGTTTACCCTGTTGTTGAAAGCTTTGGACATTCTATTATCATAAAGATGATTGTGACATACTGCGCTCATTCTTTTTCCATCTATAAGGGCCAATTGCTCATAAGAGGCTCCTTATCCATTCTACATTGCTGAGTTTGGCTTCATGTATGATTTTTAAAGTGGGAATCTCTACCTCGGCAAGGATGACAACTTCGGTACCATAAACCAACATATAGGGATTTTCCCCAGTTGATATGCGAACTGTAGTTCCGTATCCCAACAAAGAAAAATGTACCTTCTCGTGCCATTGCTTGTGGTTTTTTACCATCTTCCTTAGTATCTTTTTGATATTTTTATTGGCGGTTTCGACGACTCCATTCATCTGAGGTTTGTACATTGTGGAGTTCTTGTGTTTGATTTTGAAAGTTTCACACTCATTGGATCATTGTTGAGATTGGAGGCATTATCGGTGACAATAGACTCAGGAACTCTGAATTGACAAACAATTCGATCCTTGACAAAGGCTGCAACGACTTTCTTGGTCATAGCTTTGTGGGATGTAGCCTCTATCTATTTTGTTGTGACGACCCTAGTTCACCGATCACGAACATGTCATAATGGCACCTAGTTCCCACGGCCAGGTAAGCCAAATATTGCGGAAAGTATAACAATTGCGGAAAAACAGAGGAAAACCAAATTAAATAACTAAAAGTAACTGTACTGGATGCCACTCGGCATGTACAACTCAATAAAACACAAGTCTAACACTATTCCCAAAGACCCGGAAACTCACGGGCAACACAGGCTATAGAAATGTACAGTATGGCTCCAAAACTCCAGAATATTCTAACAACCCAAAGAGAGAAAACTAGATACTAAAGATAGAGTGAGAAGGAGCCTCGTCGGTCTGCGGACGCAGCAGAACTACCTCGAAGTCTCTGTGGTCCTCCTGCCTCACTGATAGTGCGCCTGAGTAGAGGTACCTGAATGATCTGCACATGAAAAACATGCACAGGAAGGGCATGAGTACACCACAGTGGTACTCAGTAAGTGCCAGGCCTAACCTCGGTTGGGTAGTGACGAGGAAGGTCAGGGCCCTACGAAGATAAACGTAATAAATAATAAGGTAACGGGAACAATCTAAATAAAGTCTACAATAAGTACAGGAGAGCAGTAATAGAAAGTAACGGTAACAATACAAGTAAATATTGTCCTCAACTAGGAAATAGTAACCGGGGATCTCTTGGTAACCCGAGGATCTCTTGGTATCCTCATCATATGTACTAGGGATCTCTTGGTATCCTGATGATCTCTTGGTATCCTCAATAAGTGAGCCGGGGATCTCTTGGTATCCCGAGGATCTCTTGGTATCCCGAGGATCTCTTGGTATCCTCAATAAGTGAGCCGAGGATCTCTTAGTATCCCAATGTATATATAGAAACACGTGCCAGGGATCTCTTGGTATCCCGCACCTTCAGTCTAGAATAAGTCAAGTACAGGGGGATCTCCCGGGAAGCCATCCCATAGTCCCAATTTAAAGCACACCACAACAACAACTCAAAATCTCAGAATAAATGCTAAACCAGTCCAAGTGATTGAAATTTCTAACCTAACATGTTTCACAGAGTGCAAATAGTACTGTTAAACAATTAAGCAAGTAAGTCAGCTAAGCATGCCTCTCTAGGCTAGTACAGGTCAAAACCTACAATTTAAAGGAACAAGTAAACAGAAAAAAATCTCCATGTAAATACTCCAAGTAGAAATGGGTTTACAACAATTTGCTCAAGTACGCGCTCGTCACCTCATGTATGAGACATTCAAATATTCAGAACATGTCATAAGGGGAAAAGTCCCCCACGCAAGGTTAGACAAGCCACTTACCTCGAATTGGCTCAATATCACTACAAACCTTGCCTTTGCCACGAGTATCCGACTTCAAATGGCCCAAATCTATTCAATTCAATTACACATCATAAATAATATTGCAAACAACTGATTCCACTATTAAAATTAAAGCTAGGGCGCGAAAATAGGTAAAATAACCAAAATTCCCCTCTAGCCAACGTCTCGGAATTGAATAATTTTCACACTTTCAGAACCCTCGTACTCTCACGAGTTTAACCATATAAAAATCTCCCAAATCGGAGGTCAAATGCCCCCTCAAAACCCAATAGTTTGGTCTATGAAGCTTTACCCCAAATTAACCAAATTTTGATCCTAAATTCGAATTCCAAAGATGTATTTAGCTATATAATGATGAAATATAATGAAAAGGGATCAAAGAAACGTTACCCCAATGATTTTCTCTTCAAAACCCACTCAAAATCGCCTTCTCCCGAGCTCTCAATCGATTTTCAAACTTATGAAATTAAACCCTTGAAATTTTCTATTTCTGTCCAGACATTCCCGCTTCTGCGGACAAGGGACCGCTTCTGCGGTCCCGCATATGCGGAAAAGTGTCGCTTTTGCGGCTTCCACTTACCATCCCATTTTCTGCTTCTGCGGTCTATGGATCGCTGAAGCGATACCGCTTCTGTGGAAATTTGTCCGCTTCTACGGACCAGACCTTGAGCCCACACCTCGCTTCTGCGGCTGCCTAGCCGCTTCTGCGGTTTCCAAGCCGCAGAAGTGAAAATACCATAAGCCTGCTGCAAATGTTTTTCCTTCCAACTCCATAACTTGCCCGTTGAGCATCCGAAACACACCCGAGGCCCCTGGGACCTCAATCAAAAGGACCAATACCACCTAATACTTCATTCAAACTTGTACCAATCCTTAAAACACCTAAAACAACACTGAAAATCCAATTAAGTCAAAGATTAAAGCCTAAGAACTTCAAATTCCAACAAAACATACTTTCAATCAAAAACCAATCCAAACCTCGCCCAAATAACCTGAAATTTTGCACATATATCCCAAATGACATGACGGGGCTATTGCAACTTTCGGAATTCCAATACGACCCTCGAATCAAAAACTCACTATCGGACCGAAAGCTTCAAAAATTCAACGTTCGGCATTTCAAGCCTAAATGAGCTACGAGCCTCCAAAATACATTCCGAACACGCTCCCAACCCCGAAATCACCTAACGGAGCTAACGGGACCATCAGATTTCCGTTCCGAGGTCGTCTTCACACTGTTCCAATTTCGGACCATTTTTCAACTCTTAAGCTCTCATATAGGGACTAAGTCACTAAGCATGCTCTCATAGAGAACATAACTGAAGTAGTGAAAAGATGAGGGTACTGGCTGCGCATATCCTGCTCGGTCTCCCAAGTCGCCTCCTCGGCCGGCTGACCCTGCCACTGAACCTTCACTGAAGCTATGTTCTTTGATCTCAACTTTCTGATTTGCCTGTCCAAAATAGCCACTGGCTCCTCAACATAGGATAGATCCTTGTCCAACTAGACTGAACTGAAGTCCAACACGTGTGACGGATCACCGTGATATCTCTAGAGCATCGAAACATGAAATGTCGGATGAACTCCGACTAGGCTGGGAGGTAAGGCAAGCTCATAAAAAACATCCCCAACTCGCCTCAAGATCTCAAAAGGGCCAATAAACCTCGGACTCAGCTTCCCTTTCTTCCCAAACCTCACGACGTCCTTCATAGGCGAGACCCAAAGCAGAACCCGCTCACCAACCATATATGCAACATCACGGACCTTCTTGTCCGCGTAACTCTTCTGTCAGGACTGGGCTACACGGAGTCTATCCTGAATCACCTAAACCTTCTCCATTGCATCATGAACCATTTTTGTGCCCAATAGCCTGGCCTTCCCCGGCTCAAACCAACCTACCGGAGATCTACACCTCCTACCATATAAGGCATCATACGGCGCCATCTGAATGCTGGACTGATAGCTGTTGTTATAAGCAAACTCCGCCAGTGGCAGGAAATGATCCCATGACCCTCAAAACTCAATCACGCACGCACGGAGCATATCCTCTAAAATCTAAATAGTGCGCTCGGATTATCCGTCTGTTTGGGGGTGAAATGCCGTGCTCAACTCCACCCGAGTGCCTAACTCCTACTGCACGGCTCTCTAGAATCGTGATGTAAACTGAGTACCTCTATCTAAGATGATAGAAAATGGAATACCATGCAAACAGACGATCTCCCTAATATAAATCTCCGCCAACCACTTCGATGAATAAGTGGTACACACAGGTATGAAGTAAGCGGACTTGGTCAGCCGATCCACAATGACCCAAATAGAATCAAACTTCTTCACGGTCCGTGGGAGTCCAGATACGAAGTCCATGGTGATACGCTCCCACTTCCACTCCGGGATCTCTATCTGCTGAAGCAACCCACCCGGACGCTGGTGCTCATACTTCACCTGCTGGCAGTTGAGGCATCTAGACACATAGTCAACTATATCTTTCTTCATCCGCCTCCACCAGTAGTGCTGCCTCAAATCCTAATACATCTTCGCGGCACCCGGATGAATGGAGTACCGCGAGCTATGGGCCTCTGCTAGAATCAACTCTCAAAGACCATCGACATTGGGCACACAAATCCGGCCCTGCATCCTCAATACCCCATCATCCCCGATGGTCATATCCCTGGCATCACCGTGCCGAACTCTGTCCTTAAGAACAAGCAAGTGAAATCTCACCAATTGGCTGGCTAAGGCCTAAACATCCATCGCCATAGGTCTCTCTGAGGCTGGTAAATATACCAAACTCCCCAAACTCTTCGCCCGGCGACTCAAGGCATTGGCTACCACATTGGCCTTGCCCGGGTGATAAAGAATAGTAATATCATAATCCTTTAACAACTCTAACCATCTCCTTTGACGCATATTCAGGTCCTTCCGCTTAAGCAAGTGCTGCAAACTTCGATGGTTAGTATAGATCTCACAAGGAACCCCATACAAAGAATGACGCCAGATCTTTAAGGCATGAACAACAGCAGATAACTCAAGATCATGGACAGGGTAGTTCTTTTCATGCACCATCAACTGTCTGGACGTGTAGGCAATCACCCTACCGTCCTGCATTAACGCCGCTCCAAGTCCAACCCATAAGGCATCACAATAAACTGTACAAGGCCCCGAACCGGTAGGCAACATCAAGATTGGGGTTGAAGTCAAATCTGTCTTGAGCTTTTGTAAGCTCGCCTCACACTCCTCTGTCCACAGAAAAGGGGCACCCTTTTGGGTCAATCTAGTCATAGGGGCCGCTATCGATGAAAACCCATCCACAAAGCGCGGTAATAACCAGCCAAGCCGGGGATCTCTTAGTATCCCGAGGATCTCTTGGTATCCCGAGGATCTCTTGGCATCCCGAGGATCTCTTGGTATCCTCAATAAGTGAGCCGGGGATCTCTTGGTATCCCAATGTATATATAGAAACACGTGACAGGGATCTCTTGGTATCCCGCACCTTCAGTCCAGAATAAGTCAAGTACAGGGGGATCTCCCGGGAAGCCGTCCCATAGTCCCAATTTAAAGCACACCACAACAACAACTCAAAATTTCAGAATAAATGCTAAACTAGTACAAGTGATTGAAATTTCTAACCTAACATGCTTCACAGAGTGCAAATAGTACAGTTAAACAATTAAGCAAGTAAGTCAGCTAAGCATGCCTCTCTAAGCTAGTACAGGACGAAACCTACAATTTAAAGGAACAAGTAAACAGAAAAAAATCTCCATGTAAATACTCCAAGTAGAAACGGGTTTACAACAATTTGCTCAAGTACGCGCTCGTCACCTCACGTACTGGCATTCAAATATTCAGAACATGTCCTAAGGGGAAAAGTACCCCACACAAGGTTAGATAAGCCACTTACCTCGAACCGGCTCAATATCACTAGAAACCGCACCTTTGAAACGAGTATCCGACTCCAAATGGCCCAAATCTATTCAATTCAATTACACATCGTAACTAATATTGCAAACAAGTGATTCCACTATTAAAATTAAAGCTAGGGCACGAAAATAGGTAAAATGACCAAAATGCCCCTCCATCCAATATCTCGGAATTGAATAATTTTTACATTTTTAGAACTCTCGTACTCTCACGAGTCTAACCATATGAAAATCTCCCAAATCGGAGGTCAAATGCCCCCTCAAAACCCAATAGTTTGGTCTATGAAGCTTTACCCCAAATTAACCAAATTTTGATCCTAAATTTGAATTCCAAAGATGTATTTAGCTATATAATGATGAAATATAATGAAAAGGGATCAAATAAAAGTTACCCAATGATTTTCTCTTCAAAACCCACTCGAAATCGCCTTCTCCCGAGCTCTTAATCGATTTTCAAACTTATGAAATTAAACCCTCGAAATTTTCTATTTCTTTCTAGACATTTACGCTTCTACAGACAAGGGACCGCTTCTGCGGTCCCGCATATGCGGACAAAGTGCCGCTTCTGCGGCTTCCACTTACCATCCCATTTTCCGCTTTTGCGGTCTATGGATCGCTGAATCGATACCGCTTCTGTGGAAATTCTTCTGCTTCTGCGGACCAGACCTTGAGCCCACGCCTTGCTTCTGCGACTCCACTTCTGTGGTTTCCAAGCCGCAGAAGCAAAAATAACAGAAGCCTGCTGCAAATGTTTTTCCTTCGACTCAATAATTTGCCCGTTGAGCATCCAAAACACACCCGAGGCCCCGGGGACCTCAACCAAAAGCACCAATGCCACCTAATACCTCATTCAAACTTGTACCAATCCGTAAAACACCTAAAACAACACTGGAAATCCAATTAAGTCAAAGATTCAAGCCTAAGAACTTCAAATTCCAACAAAACACACTTTCGATCAAAAACCTAACCAAACCTCGCCCGAATGACCTGAAATTTTGCACACATATACCAAATGACATGACGGAGCTACTACAACTTCCATAATTCCAATCCAACCCTCGGATCAAAAAATACTATCGGACCGAAAGCTTAAAAAATTCAACCTTCGGCATAAGCCTAAATGAGCTACGAGCCTCCAAAATATATTGCGAACATGCTCCCAACCCCAAAATCACCTAACGGGGCTAACGGAACCATTGAATTTTCATTCCATTGTCGTCTTCACACTGTTCCAATTTTGGACCATTTTTCAACTCTTAAGCTCTCATTTAGGGACCAAGTGTCCCAAAACAATCCGAATCCTAATACCGAACGTCCCGGTAACCAAAATAGCAGAAATGAACTTAGGGGAAATGGTTAATGGGGGATCAGGGTGTAAATTCCAAAAACAATCAGTCGGCTTGTTATATTTGTGAAGTAGTCAATGGCTACTAGAATAAACATGTACATGTTTGAAGCGGTGGGCTCGATGGGACTGATGACATCCATGCCCCAGGAGGTGAATGGCCAAGGTGAGCTTGTTGCATTGAGCTCATTCGGCGGTACTTTTATCATATCGGCATGTAGTTGACATTGGTAGCATTTGCGGGCATACTGGACACAATCCATCTCCATAGTCATCGAAAATTAACCGGCCCTAAATATCTTTTTGGCCAAGATAAAACCATTCATATGCGGGTCGCAGGTCCCAGCATGTATTTCCTCCAGTAGCTTAGAAGCCTTTTTTGCATCGACATATCTTAGCGATCCCAAATCATGAGTTCTTCTATACAAGTTTCCTCTGTTGTGTAAAAAGTGATTGGACAATCTCCGAAGTGTGCTTTTCTGCGTATGGTTCGCAAGCTCTAGATATTCTCCTTTTGCCAAATACTCTTTGATATCATGGAACCAAGGTTTTCCATCCGTTTCTTCTTCAATGTAGGCACAGTAAGCCGATTGATTATGGCTTCTCACTACGATGGGATCAATGAAATTCCTATCTAGTTGTTGTATCATGGATGACAAGGTCGCCAAAGTATCGGCAAACTCGTTTTGGATTCTGGGAACATGCTGAAAATCTATTTTTGTGAATCTTTCTCTCAGTTCCTGCACATGGTAAAGGTAAGGCAATATCTTGAAATTCTTGGTAGCCCATTCTTTTTGTACCTGGTGCACGAAAAAATCTAAATCATCAATTACCAGCAGCTCCTGAATATTCATGTTGATTGCCATATTGAGCCCTAATATGCAGGCTTCATACTTTTCCATATTGTTGGTGCAGGGAAATATGAGTTTAACAGATATAAAATAATGTTGACCTGTTTCTGATACCAAAACCTCTCCAATGCCCACTTATTTGAAATTTGTAGCTCCATAAAAGAACAGCCTCCAGCCATCGTATACTTCAGTAATGTCTTCTCCTATGAATAAAACTTCTTCATTAGGAAAATACATTTCTAAGGGTTCATACTTTCCTCCCATCGGATTTTCAGCAAGATGGTCAGTCGATGCTTGTCCTTTGACCGCATTTTGAATTACATAGATGATATCGAACTCACTTAACAGTATCTACCATTTGGATAATTTCCCAGTTAGCATGGGTTTCTAAACTATGTACTTCAGAGGGTGCATCTTGGATATGAGGTATGTGGTATAGGCATAGAATTAATGCCTCAACGTGTGGGCCATCCAGGTCAAAGTACAGCAAGTGCGTTCCACTAGAGAGTATCATGCTTCATAAGGTGTGAATTTCCTACTTCGGTAGTATATGGCTTGCTCCTTTCCCCTTGTCTCATCATGTTGTCCCAGAAAATATCTGAAGGCTCTATCCAATATAGATAAATATAGTAGCAAAGGTCGTCCTGGTTTTGGAGGGACCAAGACCGGTGATGTGGACAGGTACTCCTTGATTTTGTTGAAAGCTTTCTAACAATCCTCGGGCCAACTTCTTTCGGAATCTTTCCTCAACATTTTGAAGATGGGTTCACATATAACCGTGGACTGTGCTATAAAGCGACTGATATAATTGAGATGCCCTAGGAAGCTCATCACGTCATTTTTGCGCCTAGGCAGTGGTAACTCCTGAATATCCTTAACTTTAGATGGGTCTAGCTCGATCAGATGTGTCTAGCTCGATCCCTCGACGACTGGCATTGAATCCCAGTAACTTTCCTTCGGGAACCCTGAATGCACACTTTGCGGGGTTCAGTTTCAATTTTACCTCCTTAACCTGTCAAAGAACTTTCTCAAGTCCGCTATATGATCTGCAGCCCTTTTGGATTTGATAATGAAGTCTTCCACATACACCTCTATTTCTTCGAGTATTGTATAATGAAAGATGGTTGTCGTGTCTCTCATGTAAGTAGCCCCAGCATTTTTTAGACCAAATGGCATCATCTTGTAGCAGTATCCCCCCATGGTGTAATCAAAGATGTTTTTTCTGCGTCTTCTTCATTCATTCAGATCTAGTGATAACCCGCAAAGCAATCTACAAAGGATTGGAGTTCATGCTTGGCACAATTGTCGATTAGGATGTGTATATTTGGTAGTGCAAAGTGGTCCTTGAGACTCGCTCGGTTTAAGTCTCGATAGTCAGCACATACTCTGACTTTCCCATATTTTTTTGGCACTGGTACAATGTTGGGTAACCAGGTCGGGTACTCAACCACCCTGAGGTCTTTTGCTAAGATCTACTTAGTAATTTCCTTATTGATTTTCAGGCTCATATCTGGTTTGAATTTTCTAAGTTTCTTCTTCACCGGTGGACATATGGGATTGGTAGGCAACTTGTAGGCCACTATGAACTTGCTCAAACCGGCCATGTCATCATATGACCATGCGAAAATGTCAGCATACTCCTTTAAGAAACTAATATACTCCTCTTTCACTGTAGGTCATAAGTGAATGTTGATGCGAGTCTCTTTGTCGATCTCGACGTCCCCCAAATTTACCGCTTCAGTTTCATCCAGGTTGGACTTAGGCTTATTCTCAAAGTTCTCAACCTCCCTGACAACTTCCTCGGGTATTTCAGCTTTTTTATCCTAGTAACTATCCTTATATTGTGATGCCTCATTACATGTCATTATCACCGGTTCATCAAAAAAAAGTAATAATAACGTTGTTGAAAGAAAAAGTGCGGAATATAATAATGAATAATAAAGAGCAATGCATTTGATCAAAACCAAAAACATCCAAAAACGTACGACTCGATGAATCGAGCATATTTTTTGAAACAAGTAAGTCTTTAAAAAAATTACTTAAAATCTTAGATACCTAGAATGGTTATAGAAATAAAATCTGCCAAGTTACCCAGGGACTCGGCGGGCCAAGGATGGTATGGCAGTCAAGTTCCTGAGAACCGTTCCCTTCTTTACAATTTGGATAGTGAGCCCTTCTTCCTCCTCCTCCTCAATTATTGCACTGCAATCCATGTCTTAGTCCTCCAGGAACATATTTCTCAGCCGAACTAATGTTTCTTCTTCTGCAGTTCCCTATATTGTTCAGCTTTGTGAAAAGTTTGACCCGAATGCGGTAATGGTTACTCGAGAGGGTAATAGGGTCCGCGCGATGGAGGTGACCAATCATCATACTCTTTCCATGTATACTGGCATCTGAGCCCAAAGGTAGTACCATGATGTTTCAGCTGTATTGCGTTGGTAATACCCTGGAGATTCTTCCCAAGCCTTTTGCCTGGTATATACCCAGACTGAGCTAGTACGCTTTCTATCTTGTTACTCCACCATTTGTCTTTCTCAAAAGCATTGACACGTTCGATGTGATTATAAGTTTCCCCTCCTTGCCTTCTTTTGTCCTCGATAAACTGGATGGTTTGACTGGTGTAAATAGGGTTAATCCTGTCCCTGTGAATGATCACCTCCTAGTGGTTCCGTTCCAACTTCACATCTTGGTATAGTTGGAAGCCACAGCCCCAGCAGCATGTATACATGGTTGGCCTAATAGAAGATTGTACGAAGTTGATATATTAAGCACTTATAATTCAACGTCGAACCAAGTTGGCCCCATCTGCACACAAAGATTAATTTCCTCAATTGTGGCCCTTTGAGACCCATCAAAGGCTTTCACGT
Organism: Nicotiana glauca; assembly: GCA_026770625.1. NCBI lineage: Eukaryota > Viridiplantae > Streptophyta > Magnoliopsida > Solanales > Solanaceae > Nicotiana > Nicotiana glauca. Next base: position 88,291 of record MU713819.1, on the reverse strand, counting down.
TCATGCTTCCTGCCATATTTCATGGAAGCCTTTTCCCAATCTTTTCAAGGTATCCAACGGAAAATATTGAGGCTTGAACCTCCATCAATCAAAACCCTGGCAATGAATTTGTGTTCAAATTGCACCGTGATATGCAATGATCGGTTGTGATTCAACCCTTCAGATGGTAGTTCATCCTCGTAGAAGATTCTTTTATGACATTCCAGCACCTGCCCTACCATGTTGGCCATCTCTCCGCATGTGATATTTTTGGGCACGTAAGCTTCACTCAACACCTTCATCAAAGCATTCTTGTGTGCCTCTGAATTTTGCAACAGTGATAGTATGGATATCTGAGCTAGGGTTTTGTTCAAATGATTGATGGTGGAGTATTCCCTTGCTTGTACTTTCCTCCAAAGGTCATCACGTCCTGTTTCCATGATAGGATGCTTGGTAGTGGCATCCTTACTTGGTCCTCCTAAATGTTCTGGTGTATAGATTCTTCCCGTCCTAGTCATTCGTTGTGCAACATTGGATTCCTCCTTTTTTGCCTTTCCTTTTCAACTAGCTTCAGCAACATACTCCTAGGGTATTTCTTTTGAATTGAAAAAAGGTGTGGTTGATATCATCACTGTGAAAGGTGTGGCCACTTCCACTTCAAATGAAACAGGGGTGACCATAGGTGGAGCTACCTTTACCTCAAATGGAATCGATGCAGCTAAACCTTGATTGGTAACTGATTCTGCACTACAATAGAAGTAAGTGTGACTACGGGTATAAAGTCATCGCCTTCTTGAATAAGCCCGGTTGACCCCTCAGGATCCCATTCCTCGTCCATATCTATCACAAGTATCCCCCACCCCTATGATCTGGGAGAGGATTATTGCAGACGTTTGGTACAGATTCTTTTGCCTGTATGACCTTGTTGTCAATCATTGTCTGTATTTTATCTTTCAATGTCCGGCAGTCGTCAATGGTGTGCCCCTTCATACTGGAATGGTGTGCACATGTTTGGATTGGGTTGACCCATTAGGATTGTTTTCTACTGCTTACAATAGGAAAGGGAGTGACGTAACCAGTGGCTTTCAACCATTCATACAGTTGGTCGATGGGTTCAGCAATAGCGGTGTATTGTCTGGGTAGTTTGCGGTCAAAATTGGGTCGTGGTCTTGGATAATTTTTGCGAGTTAGAGGTGATTGGAAATGAGATGGCTGGGAATTATAGGTATGATTAATAGTGGCCGATTGGGAATATTTGGAAGATGAGGGTTTATATATAGGTGGTGGTGCTTGGTATATGGGTAGGGGGTGTTGGGTATGTAGATAGTGGTGTTTGATATGTGAGTGGGGATTTTTGGCCCTGAGCCACCATTACTGCCCCAACATCTTTCTTCTTTGATATGCCGCCTGATTGTAATGCCTTGTTTATGGCCTATAATGCCTCAAAGTTTGTTATCATCCCACTTTTGATACCTTCTTCGATCCTTTCCTTAATTTTGATGATTTGCGAATCCTGTGCCCTGACAAAAAATTTGTTCATTTGTTCCTCGTCGAAAGATGGTCTGACTTTGGTTGCTTCTGACCTCCAACGAGTAGCATACTCGTGAAAAGTCTAAGTAGGCTTCTTCTTTAGGTTCTAAAGGTAGAAAACATCTGGTGCATTTTCTGTGTTGAACCTGAATCGGTCCATAAAATCATAAGCCATACTCACCCAGTTGGACCATTTCTTAGGATCCTAGCTAATGTACCAGGACAAAGCATCTCCCATAATACTCCTCATGAAAAGCTTCATCCGGATCTTTTCATCCTTTTTGACCCCGACAAGTTTGTCACAATAGGTCCTTAGATAAACACTCAAATCACCTGTACAGTCAAACATTTCGAACATAGGAGGTTTTTAACCCACTGGTTCTACATCGTGTTGTATGCATAGGTCTTCATAGTTCAAACCTTCTATCCCTTTGCCTCCTTCGACAACCTGAACTCGGCTTGTTAAATTTTTGAGTTTCCTAGCGATGTTATTGATGAGAAGGTCCTTCTCAGTGGATTCTGGTGTATAGGAAGTTGGTTGAGTAGAGTGGGGTACATTTTCCACATATATAAGGTTGTTTTGGTGAGTGCCAGGGACTTGCATGTAGTGGTGGTCATTGGTTAAGTTTTGAGGATTAGGAATGGGTTGTGGTGTCTTCTAGGGAGTGTGATAAGTAGCGGTTGGTGGGTATTGAATTGGTTGATGATGGTGTTGTGGCAGATTTCGTATTGGTAAGGGGTTGAGAGTTTGAGGAGGAGTTGCATATTGATGCGGTACAGGAGGATTTTATGGATGTTGGTTCAGTGCATTTTGGGGAAGTGCTGGGTTTTTGGTGTCTTGCTGGTTGACATCGGGAACATTCAAGGTGAGAGATAGGTTTGCCAAGTTGCGGACATGCTCAAGTTCTCGCTGTAGCTCCAATATCTTTTTCTCTAATCTTAATACTAAATCATTTGGTGCCGGAGTACTCCGTCCGTCTAAAGTTTTTGTATTTTCCACATTTTCCTTTCGAATACCACTTAAATCGTCCATTTTAGCTTTCCCTTTGATCTTTGTATTACTTGGAGAAGGATGAGGTGGAGGGCCTCGAGATCTGGTGTGATACGATGATCCAGTATGTGCGAACCAACCTTAGGGGATGGGAATAAAGAATAAAAAAACAAAAGGTAAACAAGTCAGTAAGGGTCCTGAAATGTTTGTAGAATTTAAGCATATATTGTGGGAATGTCAATTCACGTCCTAATTTGGAAGCCTCGTTATGCCGAAGGTAGGCTTAGCGATAAATAAATTTGGAGAAATTCACTATCAATAATTGCCTCGTTTTATTAATGTAAAAGTAAACAACCCAAAATGACACTAAATAAGATAATGTTGTTAATGGCACTTAGACTTATTTCATTTAAAAGGAAAGCAATTAAATCTAATCCGCTTGGTCCCAAAAGGACCCTCTCCAGACCGGATGCTGTTATCGATCCACTCTCCCGGCTCGCGCAAGTTCAGCAGTAGGAATGCCCTTGCCAAATGCCCTCCTTCATTTCCTTCAGCGTTCTGGTAGTCGGTGACATTCTTCCTCAGCTTCCCTTCCAATTCCATTAAACTGTACTCCAGATATTCTAGCCTTTCACTAGATTTCAGAGCTCTTTCTTTCCACTCGTTAATCATTTCCATATCGGCCTTATGTTGTTCCATATGCTCAGCTTCAAATTCTCGAACTCTTTTGCGTATCTTGTTGTACTTCACCTCTGCTTTGGCAAACTCATCTATGCCCCTATTTCCTGGACCAACCCTTGGCTCAAAGATTCCTGATAGATTATCTTCCAACCATGAGGGGTAAAAGTATGAATGGCTAGCATGATATCGGTCCGGCTCAATAGTATCCTTCTCCACAATAATTTTAAAATCCACATATGTTGTGATTCATTCTTATATGGGATGGCGTCCCCCTGGAAATCAACTATGAAGTGAATCATTTTAGCAACCCATGGTATGACCTGTCTCCTACCTGCCTGTCTCATAACCCTGAGGGGAGCATAAGGGTATATCCTTCTTAACCCAATCAACACTAAATGTGGGACGTCTCTGAATGTTATGATGGACTCGTCGGTGGGGAACCGTTCGAACATCCATTGAACCTGGTTCTCCGTCAACTTGTTGAAAAAATGCACTCATCTTACAGCATCCTTAGGTTGATCAAACATGTCTGGAATGTAAGTCATTCTCTTAGGGTGATTGAAGGCTATGTGGTCATTCCACGATATTCGTGGAAATTCTTGGCAATATTGACCTCTTTGGAGATGTTCTAACAGCCAGACTTGTAACCCTCAAAGAATATAGATCCATTCTGACAGCGTTCCAAAGCCCGATACATATCCGCAATGATCATAGGGACAATAGTATATGTCTGCTCGTTGATCTCGTCCATTAGAATTTTGGCCACTATGGCCAGCCTAGTATGGATTCTATCCCCTTGGATTGTGAACGACATGCCCAAGAAGCACACAATAAACACGAAGACCCTACGATGAACCCAGCCTAGGGAGGTAATTGAGAATTTATCATCAAAAATACGATGAGATCTACTGTGACCGTACCTTTCATAGAGGAAGTCAAAAGGTACATAGGAGTTTTTCAGGCACTCCAAGTCATCAATTTTCTTCAGCCCCGTCATCTTAAGGAACCCTATGGTGGTGCGATTATCAGGTGCGAACAGACCATGGATATCCCAAGACAGCCCAGCAAACCCTCCTATTTCTTCTAGGAAGGGAGTCATCTCAATATCCCCAAAGCGGAACACATCCCTTTCCTTATCCCAAAATAGTGGCGGCCTCGATCAACATTTTGTTCGGTTGAAAATCCAATAGTGACGGCAAATTCGCTAAGACTCTTTTCATATTATTTTGGTCGCTTGAGGGAAGGTCCCTCCACTAATCTATCAAAAGTGGAGGTATGCTACCGACCATACCGAATATGGGGACTTCGTGCCTCATTTTCTGTAAAAACAAGAGATAGTTAGGCCCTTTCCCTCTCCAGGTTCATCAGTTTATACAGTAATAATTAGCATATTGGCACTTATTTCTCCAAATTAATGCACACAATCATGATTACATCCGTTGGGATTGTGGAAAACCCGATGGACTTTTGGATGAGGCTTTTCTTAAATGGTTATTATGCAGACAACATATTAACCCAGCTAGGTTTAACCATGATGCATGCACAATTAATCAGAGTAAGGCTTCCATAGAGTTCTAGACTAGGAACCTCAAGCGGACAACTTGAGGGAAAAAGGCATGGAACCGTCGAATGCACCACTGATCGACTAGTTTTACCGCAAATGCGCCTTTCCGAATTTAAAGGGTGATATATAGGAAAAGCGCAAACACTCATCAAGCATTGCTATGGGATTGATTACACACGAGTGGAACACGATGTTGAGTAAGATTTATGCAACAGTAAATAGCATGTTGTCAAGTATTTGCACATAAAAAAATGATAAATTTAGTATTTAAATAAATGAAAGACAGTTATGGAAAAGAAAATAAAGAGACAAGTCAGTTTCAGGAAAATAAAAAAATCATAAATAAGCAGTTAAATCCAAATAAAGGGGAATGGGTACCCGGGATAAAGTATGTTTAGACTAATTCATAAAAATAAGTTTGTTATGGTAAGAACCTAAAATATCCCTAGCGGAATGCTGTCGCGCCCCCTATTTCCTTGTGGAGTGCGGGTTTTGACATTCATAAGGGAACAACTCGTTTCCTTTTGGGAATTGGGTATTTGAATTTGAAGAGTCGCCACCTAACGGATTAAGGTGCATTAGGGAACCTAGAGCGATTAACTCATATAACTAGTTTGTATTACCAGAGATTAGGGTAAGGGCTCGAAATAACCTTAAGGGAAAAGTGTTAGGCATCCCTCGTGGTCCACAATGGTGGGTCACGGCCGAACTTAAACTATGTCAATTAGTCATTTAACAAGTAAACAGCCTTAGCACATATTTTCAAATAAAGGTAGTTTTCACAGTCCAAATCGATGCATGATCAATGAAATTTAGTAAATGAAGGTAAAGAGGTTTGGACAGCTTAAACACACATGTATGTACAGAAAAAGAAGTTTAGATAATTTAAACACATATCGGAATTTAAAAAGGGAAGTCCTAAGCTGATTAGCCTATAGGATCAAACTGTGCAATGCCCGGTAATCCTCATCAACTAGAGGGGATACACATGACATTAGCGCGCAGGTCATCATATCCTTTTAATATCCATTATCCCCTCCCTCATTTAATGGTTATAAAAGCGAGTTTGATTAACGAACTCTAAGTGTGCTGCTACCCATCCCTTCCTTATGGATCCAGAGGAATTTAGGACCTCTAGATTTCGGTAGTTCTACACAATCCTAAGGTGTTCAAAAAGGAAAATTCTAGGCAACAACGAATAACATATAGGACTGTCAACTAAAGAAGTAGGTCAAAGCCTCATGTTTACCTCCACATATACATAGGCAAATAAACAGCACATCTCAAGCAGCTGATTTTGAAGAAGTTCAGAAAGCCTAAGAATATGATATCCAGACGAATGATACAGATATACGATATGCAATATTTGTTTTAAGGGAAGTGGCAGAATCCTAACAAGTTTTCCTACTGGTTTTGTAGCATGATAAGCCTGGATAATTTCACACATAAGCAGGACTAGTTTCAATTATTTAACGACCTAAGGCTTGCCTAAGTGTGTATATCCAGTCATGAATCTGTGGAATACTTAAACAGTTTGAAGTTCTTTTATCCTATAGGCATTCTTATCTAAGTGATACAAATTATAACAGGCGATTTATAAATTTGTGTTTAGAGACATTATACCTATGCGTGAGTCTATTTTCATATATAGCTATTGATTAAACCGAAAAAGACGTGGTTCAAACAGATGCAAATAGAGTTCCTAATAACATGGTATCTAATGCATACAGGAATGACAGTTTTATTAAGATTATTTAATAGGAGAATGTCCATGTGACAATACTTGCGAAGAACCAGAAATTAAGCATGCGACATGCTGAAGCAGTAAATATGAAGGCCCTAAAATAGGATATCCAATGTACATGTTCAACACGGTTTAAATGTAAATGAACACCTCAATCTTAGAACATGAAGTCTAATGCATATTTGCAGAATATAAAGCCTATAGCATGTTTTCTACCCAGTTTTACCCATAGTATCACACAACTACCTCCCTTTTTATTAGTTACCCCAATAACCATTTACAAAAATTTATTACAAACCAGAAATGCATAAATTACACTGATGAAATGTAAAGTAATACTATTGGGAGACCAAAGCAGGCCCAAAATAAACCTAGGAGCACCAGGCCTTCAATCTAGTCTCAAATGCTCAGAAATCTCATAGCCTATAAGTGTCTAGGTGTGTCAGAGTTCCCTAAGGACCTCAAGGATCCTAGGAAGTGCTCACACCATGACTTTTCTCAAGTAGGGACTGATTACGTGCAGCGTAGAAAAGCCAGCCCTAATATGCTCGAGTTCAGAGAGATCTCAAGTATCCCTAAGCAGTACACATGCTAGAGGGCCAGAACTTAATAACCTAAAAGTAAGTGAGAGTGCTTGAAAAGACTTAGTGAAAACAATGTGGAGATGACTTCTTGGGAATGAAAAGAAAAATTCTGGAATTGACCAGTTTCTAGGAAAATACTAGGAATGAAAGACAATTTTTAGAAGAATACATATAATATTTTTTAAATCAGTTTAGAAGAGAACAAAATTCAGTAGGCAACCAGTCAATCATACTTATTTAGATTCACAGGCAGTTTAGAAGGAAGGTTTGCACACAAGGGTGAAAGGGATTGGGAAAATAGAGGAATCTCATGGAGGGTATATGAATAGGGTCAGGGAGACATGTAGACAACATAGAACACTTAGGAGTTTTATAGTCTTAATGAATTAACCAGGACAACAGGCAACTAAAATATGGAGCAAAGATGTACAAGACAGAATCAGACATACAAGTAGGGTCATAGAATGATCACATAGCTAAAGGATTAATCATAAATCAACACATAGGCTGGTCAAGCATCAGATAAACATGTAAAGTGTAGACATACTAGTTGTACGTTGAATAGGGCATAATTTAGGCATGCTTAAACAAAGAAGTCAAATTCATAAAGAACTAATGCAGGAATGAAACACATAGAGTTTGGATTTCAATTATAACTAGAGACATACTAGTTGAGGAAAAAGATAGTCTCACTATTTAGCCTTGGCTAGACCCACAATAGCACAAGTAACACAAGTAGTCAAGAAGGAGAAGAGTTTGAGTGTGTGTATGTGTATGTTATGAACTGATGCTCGTGTTTGTAGAATTAAACTGCACACACACACACACACACACACATATATATATATATATATATATATATATGAGTAGAAAAGTATACGTAAGTAAGGAAAGGCAGATTGTTATTGCAAAAATAAGGCAAGAAACAATCAAACAATCAGTCAAGTAAAGTCATGTCATGAACAAATTAGCAGTAAAATCAGGCTAGTACAATTTATTTAAGGAAAATTGCATGTAGAATCAATTAGTAATTAAGGGCTAGGTAAAATAAGGCAAGAACTAACGTCAAAATTAATTAGAAGTTGGTTCTAAAAATCAAAGCATAAAATTAGGCCAGTAGCACCAATTATTAATCACACATGTAAGAACAGGTAAAATCTAATAAGGAAACACTGGTATTAAAGGAAAGCCCAAATTTAAGCCCTAATTTAGGTAAGGGAAATTAATTAAAAATTAGTCGACAGAGTTTAAAGGCAAACGGGCAAAAATAGTAAAATAATCGGTTATATAATCAGAACTATAAGAGATTAAGCAAAAAAACAAAACATATAGTAAACAAAATAAATAAGGAAACCCAAATAGATACTCATAGACGAAAACGTTTAAAAGTTAAATATTTTGTAGAAAAATCCGTTGAAATAAAGACCCTAATTCTAGGGTAAACCAAAATCAGTCAGGAATAATAATAATAATAATAATAGGGAAAGATTAGAAAATATCGAGGTGGATGTTTTGAAAATTTAAAGAAGAAATACCAAAACAAATATAAAATCGTATCAAATATGAGAAGATCTAAACAGATTTAACCAAAAATTAGCCAAATTCATAAAATAAACAGAGGTTGAACCAAATCTGGTTTGAACCGGAGATTTGAAACCCTAAAAATATGAAGATATTCATGCTCGCACGTATTGGGATGAACATAGACGAAAATAGTCAAGACATGAAAGATCTTGAACCAGATCAGGATCGAGCTAGGCCAGATTTGCTTTGCCATGTTAGGAAGCAACTAAATAGGGTCATAGAGGAGTAACCAACGGTGAAGAGAAACCGATAATGTCAGAGAATCCATGGATAATTCCATTTTGAGTCGGAATCGAAGGAGATAATAGGTGACAGTGCAAGGGTTAGAGAGGAGTGAGAGGCGAGAGAATATGAGAGCGGGGGGGTGGAAGAATGGGTAGGGTTAGGGGTTTTTGATATATTAAAAGGGGTAAGTTGATTTAGCAGAGTGTTTAATTAGGCAGGTACTTGGGTTTGGGTTTGGGTTGGACGGGTATGGGTAATTGGGTTAGGCTGGGTCTGAAATTGGGTATTTTCTAAGGGCTAGATTTTAAATACCTAATTAATTTAGTAAAATTATATTATAAAATAACTTATAAATGATAAAAATTTTATTTGTGCATGAAAATACTTTACAATACTTACTTAATATTATAAAAATATGAAAAGTTATTTTCTGTATTGATAATGTAATTGTACATATTTATATGCTATTATTGCAAAAATATGCAATTCTAGCCTAAAAATACAAATGTGATTATAAAAAATAAAATTAAAATATTTAAGCATTATATTGGTATAAATGATGAATTTAGATGATTAAATCATCATGAAAATAATATGAGGGATAATTATGGTATATAAAAATACATAAATAAATTGATTTAAGGCCTTTAAAATTATAGAAAAATTATAAAAACACTTGTGTATGTTTGTAAATGCATATACAATATTTTGAAAGTATGTATGCAGATTTAAATACATATGAAGGAAAAATTAGGTATCAACGCCATACTTGAATCATGTGCAGGAATTGATAAAGAGGTTCACACAAGATAGAATTCAAACATGTGCTTGGAATTTAAAATGAATCTGCAGACACATTGGCCACTTTGTCATTAGTGATACAACATCCAGATAAGAATTGCATCGATCCCATTCCGTTGAGGATCCATATTCAACCGGCTAACTTTGCTTACGTTGAAGAAGAAACAGATGGAAAACCTTGGTTCCACGATATCAAAGAATATTTGGCAAAAGGAGAATACCCAGAACAGGTAAACCATACTCAGAAATGCACACTGCGGAGGCTGTCAAATCACTTCTTCGAAAGCGGAGGGACCTTGTATAGAAGAACTTCTGATTTGGGGTTGTTAAGGTGTGTTGACGCAAAGGATGCTTCCAGATTGCTTGAAGAGATCCATGTCGGAACTTGAGGTCCGCATATGAATGGTTTTGTTCTAGCCAAAAAGATACTCAGAGCGGGATATTTTTTTATGACCATGGAAACAGATTGCATCCGGTATGTCCAAATGACAGGTACATACAGACATGATAAAGGTACCACCAAACAGGCTCAATGCAAAAAGAGCACCTTGGCCTTTTGCTGCCTGGGGAATGGATGTCATCGGTTCGATAGAGCCCACCTCTTCTAATGGGCACCGGTTCATTTTAGTGGATATCAACTACTTCACCAAATGGGTAGAGGTTGCATCTTACAAAGCTATAACCAAGAAAGTCGTCGCAGATTTTGTCAAGGATCGTATTGTTTGCCGATTCGGGGTTCCCAAGTCCATTATCACTGATAATGCCGCCAATATCAATAGTGATCTAATGAAAGCCATGTGTGAAACCTTCAAAAATAAGCACAAAAACTCTACATCATTCAAGCCTAAAACGAATGGAGATGTAGAAGTTGCCAACAAGAACATCAAGAAGATACTGAGGAAGATGGTAGAAAATCACAAACAATGGCACGAGAAGTTATCCTTTTCCCTATTGGGGTATCGAGCCACAGCCCGCACATCAAGTGGGGCAACGCCCTATTTACTGGTTTATGGTACCGAAGTTGTAATTCCAGCTGAAGTAGAAATTTCTTCTTTAAGGATCATACAAGAAGCCGAACTCAGTGATGTATAATTGATAAGGAGCCTTTACGAGCAATTAGCCCTCATAGATGGAAAAAGGATAGGTGCATTGCCTTTTATTTGCATGAGGCTAAGCCCTGCCTCCATATTTGCATAAGGATAAGCATTGCCTTCTCTTTTCATGAGGCTAAACCCTACCTCCATATTTGCATGAGGCTAAGCATTTCCTTCTCTTTGCATGAGACTAAGCCCTGTCTCAAATCTTGCATAAGGCTAAGCCCTGCCTCCATATTTGCCTTAGGCTAAGCACGGCCTTCCCCTGCATGAGACTAAGCATTGTCTCCCTTTCTTGCATGATACTAAGCCCTGCCTCCTATTTGTATAAGGCTAAACAATGCCTTCTCATCAGACTAAGAATTGACTGCTTCTGCACAGGTATTGCTCTATTCTAAACTTTGCATTATCTTCTTCTCTCGAGGCTAAGCTCTGTCCCCTGACTCTGTACAAGGCTAAGCTTTGCCTTGTTATTACCTTTGGTATCATGTCTCTGCATTTTACGGGCTGATGTATAGCCAACTTGTCCAGAGGCATCATAATCCGAAGGTATCATCCTCGTCGCTTGAAGACACCATGTCATGGCCTGAGGATCTTTCAATACTTCATATCATTATTCAAAGGCGTCATGGTTCAAAGGCACCATTCTCATGGCCCGAGAACATCATCTCATGGCCTGCGAATCTCTTATCTCATGATTCATAGCCCGGGACGTCATGGTCTAAGAATGTGATCTTCACTGTCCAAAGACAACCTTTATGGTCCAAAGAAAATTTGCATCATGTTTAAATTCTCGCAATAATCTTTATACTTACATGCATCATTTTTTAAGTTTTTGTATGTATTCCAGGAATTAACTGTTCTTCAAATGGAAGCAACCTTTGCTTCTGTTTCCATATATACCATTTATACCCTATCATTATCTCACATGTAACCGATTCCCATTAATTACTCGCCTTTACTCTATGACCATTCAGATATCTGCCCTGTGATACATCCGTTACGATTCAGATTCGCCTTCATAACTCCGCATAAACCCATCCGATACTGTCACAACCCAAAATTCACTAAGGGTCGTGCTGGCGCTGGACACCGCTGTCAGGCAAGCCAACAAAAATAATTAATTAAATTTCAATTTTTGTATTGTCTAAAATCATTTTTCTTTACGCATTAAATAACGGATAATAAAAATTTACAGAAACAACAGCGAAATCTTTAGCAAACTTACCATTTAATAATCAAAAAAATATCCTCCCAGGACACCGTCACAAGTGCATGAGCAATTTCTAAGAAATCATGAAATACAACAATCATCCAGAATACAATATTAAATAGAAATGAATACAAAAAATTGAAAGAGACTCTACTGGCTGCGGTCGCCTCGAGAAGTGCAGCTCACTTAAGTCTCCGTATCCACCGTGCTGCTACGCCCAGTAGGCCATTATAGATGCATATGCCTGTGTAACAAAAATGCACAGAAGTGTAGTATGAGTACAAACACAAAGTGTACTCAATGAGTATCTAGTCTAATCTCGAAGAAGTAGAGACGAGATGGTAAACTTCGCCACTTACTAATGGTCAAATAATAATATGCTTAAGATATGAGGATAACATGGATTAATCTAGCAATTATAACTTATAGGGTAAGAAAATAGGCAACACCTTCTTACAAGGTTAGAAAGGAGACTCACCTCGCTCCAAAGCGCCCTTCCAAATATCAAGAACAAGTCCAAACCCTAAATTCGGAGCTAAAAGATCCCAGACTAGTTAAATGGAATAAGAACTAATTAATATAAGCTCACAAGATTGAATTCTGGCTATTCAAACAATTTCCCAACCATTTACAAGAGTTTTCCTAAATTCCAACCCCGGGCCTACGTGCCCGGATTCCGAAATCTTTCGAAGAAAGTTATTCTCTACAACATAAGGATCAATAATATATGATTTCTAGATCATTTCATAACAAATTTCATGGTTAAATCTTAGTTTTATTAACACCCTGGGTCTAGCTCTAACCCTTTGATTTTACCTAGTTTTTGGTGTTTAATCTATCTAATATACATGTATTTAAACTAAGGATGAATGGAAATAACTTACCTCTCAATGCTATGTTGAAATTCCTTCTTTGGAAGCTCTCAAATCGCCCAAGTATAGAGTTAAAATGAAATAAATGCCTTAAGTCCCGTTTTTAAAAGCTGGGCCCAGGCCTCTGATGTCACATTTGCCACACCAGGCTCGCAAATGCGAGATCGCAATTGCGACAAAAAGTTTGTAAATGCGAACTGGCCCCCTTCCTTCCTTGATCGCAATTGCGAAGGAGGGGTCGCAATTGCGACGAAAATGTTCGCAAATGCGAACTGCCCCCGTTTCCTGGTTCGATCGCAAATGCGACCACTACCTAGCCCCACGTCGTTCACATATGAAAAGAAATTCTCACAATTGCGATGGCCTATCTTGCCATTGCGAGACCTACAGCAGCAGCAAGAATACCAGCAAAAATCGATGTCCATTCCTACCTCCAACTATGCCCGGATCTCAGCCGAGCCCTTGGGGTTCCACTCCGAACACTCACAAAAGTCTTAAAATATAATACGGACTTGCTCAAAGCCTCCAATCACACCAAACAACGCTAAAATCACAAATCACACTCCATTTCAAACTTGAAGAACTTAGAATTTCAAACTTCCACATTCGATGCTTAAGCCTATTAAATCACGTCCGATTGACCCCAAATTTTTCACACAAGTTATATTTGACATTTCGGACCTACTCCAACATTCGGAATCAGATTCCGAACCCGATATAAAAAACTCCACTTACGGTCAAAGCTCTCAAAAACCTCTAAACTTCTATCTTTAGCCAAATGACTTCAAAACGACCTACGGACCTCCGAATCCACTTCCAATCGCTCTCCCAACTCTAGAATCACCATACAGAGCTATTCCCAGACTCGGAATCCCAAACGGACATTGATATTGCTGAAATGCACTTCAAACCAAACTTATGAAATTTCTACCAAAATGCTAACTTGCACAATAGACGCCAAAACGCTCCCGGATCATCCAAAACCCGATCCAGGCATACGCCCAAGTCCGAAATCATCACACAAACCTGCTGGAACCTTCAGATCCCGATTCCGAGGTTGTTTACTCAAAATTGCAATCCTAGTTAATTCTTTCAACTTTAATCTTCTGAAATGTAAATTTTCTTTCCAAATCAGCTCTGAACTTCCCGAAATTTAATTCTGACTATGCGTACAAGTCATAATACCTGAAATAAAATTGCTCATGGCCTCCGACTGCTGAACGACATGCTATAGCTCAAAATGACTGGTCGGGTTGTTACATTCTCTCTCACTTAAACATACGTTTTTCCTCGAACGTGCTGAGAACTACACTGAAGTAGGCTGAAATCGTTGTTTAACACCTCATGCACCTTCCCGTGCTACCACAACTCAGTCGAGCACATTAGCTCGATCAATTCTGAAGACATTCACTTTTTTCAAGCAAATAAGCCTTAGAGCCCGATTCTAACATCCGGAATTCTATGCCCGACCAGTTCCTACGTAAGATCACCATATCAATCATACACGTTGTGCCCAAACATGGCTGCATAACCTTGCTGAATTTACAACTTGCACACTTTTACTCATAGGACCATAATAACATTCTCTGATCAATTTAATCAAAATTCCACGAATCTGATGCTCTCATTGCACCTCATGACCTACATAGGTCTTTATCAATTTCTTACAATACCGCCATGACGGAAGAGATGTGTAGAAATTCATAATTGACTACCGAATCGACAAATCACTAGGTCTATACTCCTGACAAGAACCATCACCTCATTCTGAACCAAATAATGGTCTTAGTTCCATAATATACCTCATATAGTTGGATTGCACTGATCCTATATCATAGGATCTCGTCTTATCCAGAATGAACTGTTCAGACAATAAGCCACCCCAGACAAAATCAAAAGTCTCATATGATGCCACAATGTTCCAATAGGCTACCAATTCAAACACGATACAAGAGGCAAGCAAACTCTGGAAGGAGTTACCTAACTCACGCACTAATACGGACTTTTCTTAGAAAATAGGAAGCAAGACATACAAAAATAGCATATAGAAAACTATACTCAACATCACACAGTTGCGGTATGCAACCCGGTCCAAATAACATACCCATGGTGGTGTGCCACCCGATCCACACATAGATCTCACATAAGGAGATGCACAACGAGGTGAATTTGCTCATTACAATGAAATACCGAATATCGGTCATAAGCATGCTAAGTACATAATAACATCCCCGGGTGAACAATTAGCGCTATAAGCTACAAAACTCGAGCACAACTGAGGTGCGATATACAATCTGAATCTCAAGAGCCAATTTGCTCATATAACATCATTTTTACGCGGATCCTCATCATATAAGCAATTTCTCAAGCCGTCTCACAACTTATATGTCACAATGCATCGCTGCATGAGATAGCTGACAATGAAATTACGCCCTAACTACTCCTCCATAAGGAGCGCACTACTGAAATGGACACGTTTGGCATGATATAGAGCTCATATTCACATTTGAATCTATCCACCGACCTCAAGTTGATTCTGGTCGCACTAACTAGGCTAATAATCCTTCCAAGGTCCATAATAACTCTCCTTTCTTTCATAATGCATAAGAGCAACCATCAAAACCATAGAAATCCTCTACAATCCACAACTTAATAGACTGAGTGCCCTCCAAGCATATATTCTCAAATCAACGATATTAACAAAACCTTCATATTTTGTCTAAGTCCTTAATCAATCCAGTGACTATCTACCACACCTATACAATCTTCCTGTGGAACACACTCTTACAACCTACCATAACAAATAATTTGGTCGTACCTCCAAACCACCGGCCACACTAATACTGAAAAGCGATCAAAATCATTAACCACGATGCAAAGCCTTTTTCACAAAATACCGATCTCAGGTGACGCTGAAGATAATACCAAATTAGTTTAAACCTCGAATCTACCTTTTTGCTCATCGGAGCTCGTGACATCCTTGTCAATACCAAACCGTCACCTTGATCTTCACTTCAAATTCCATACCACTACCTGCACCTAACATGCCAACTCAATCAGGGCTAACCATTCTATCTCCTTCCAATTTATCCTTGATTGCCTTAGAAATAATGATAACTCCATTCAACACATAACACATTCCACCCGCACTCGTCCTGAGTGACCTTGAATCACGAGACCATCTTGTCCCAAATCGCATGAACCATTTCATACCATCCTAGTGCGCACATTCGCACCCTTAACTAATATGCCCATTCTGCTAATCCTTCTATGAATCTGAAGTCCTTTCTCATTTTCCTCCCAATGTTACACTGTAAGTTAAACATTTTATAACATTATGGGACTATTCTCAAAAGCTTCTGCAAAGCTTGATTCTCAACTGTACCTATAGGCTCGAAATCCTTAGACACCACACTTTAAATTCAAGAAGATCAGAGTTAAATTTGAATGAAAATTCTCATTTCAGAAGCCTTAAGTTGGAGAAAATGGCTAAGATTGGAATTTTGAGTAAACGACCATGAAATCAAGATCTAAATGTTCCATCATGTTCGTATGATGATTTTGGACTTGGTCGTATGCCCGGATCGGGTTTTAGAAGAACCGGGAGCATTTTGGCGCCTATTGTGGAAATTGGCATTTTGGATGAAATTTCATAAGTTTGGTTTGAAGTGCATTTTAGTGTTATAGATGTCTGATTGGAATTTCAAGACTGGGAGTAGCTTCGTATGGTGATTCTGGAGTTGGGAGCGCGATCGGATGTGAATCGGAGGTCTGTAGTTCATTTTGAAGCTATTTGGCTAAAGATAGAAATTTGGAGGTTTTTGAGAAGTTTGACCGAGAGTTTGACTTTTTGATATAGGGGTTGGATTCCAATTCCAGAAGTTGGAGCAGGTTCGTAATTTCAAATATGACTTGCGCGCAAAATTTGAGGTCAACCGGACGTAATTTGACAGGTTTAGACGTTGGAAGTAGAAGTTTTAAATTTGCAAGTTCATAAAGCTTGAATCAGGGTGTAATTCATGGTTTTAGCATTGTTTGATATGGTTTGAGTCCTTGAGCAAGTGCGTAATGTGTTTTGGGATTGGTTGGCAGGTTTGGTTGAGGTCCCGGGGGCCTCGGGTGATTCCGGTTGGTTAACGGATCGAGTCCGGAGTTTGAAGATGGTGTTGGGGCTGCTGCTTCTAGTATTTCCGCTTCTGCAGATTTGGCACCGCCCGCAAAAGCTGCTGGAGGTAGATCAGCTCAGGACCGCCGAAGCGGCCTAAGATCTGCAAAAGCGAAACCGCATATGCGGTGGGCCGTCCGCAGAAGAAAAAATTGGGAGCCCAGGACTGCAAAAGCGGCATTTTTACCGAAAAGCGGAACCGCATAAGTGGAAATAATTCCGCAGAAGCGGAAATAGCTGGGGCAGAATGGTTGTTTTAAAATCGGATATTTGGCCATTTCTCTCATATTTTTCATGGCTTGGGCAATTTTTTGGGAGCTTCAAGAGAGGGTTTTCATCATCAATGATAAGGTAAGTCATCCCCACCTATATTTAGTTAAATACATCAAATGTGTATGGATTTAAGCATGAAATTTTGTAGAAATAGTTGGGGTTTTGGTAGGAAGACCTAGAAATTTTATTCTTGGAATTTAACCACGTTTTGAGTATGGAATTTAGATGAAATTATATCTTTGAGTTCCTAAGGTCATGGGCAAAGTTTATCTTCAAAAAATTTCGGATTCCGGGCACGTGGGCCCGAGGGCATTTTTGTTAACTTTTCGTTCGGGGTTAGGAATTATTACAAATTCGATTGTAAAGTTTAATTGAGCATATATTAATGGATTTGTATGACCATTGGCTAGTTTTGGAGCATTGTGCGTTGGTTCGAGCCTTCGAAAGAATGTAGAGTGCCGGTTATGAGTCTTCGGAGCGAGGTGAGTCTCCTTTCTAATCTTATGAGGGGGAATTTACCCCATAGGCGAGTTAAATTGGTTATGTGCTCCTATTTGTGGGGGCTACTTACGCAAGAGGTGATGGTCTGTGCGTAGCTACTATCATGCTATTGTCCGTGTAGTCTAGGACCCAAAAGCATGTTATACTTTGAATATTTGTAATCTTATGGACAGTTGAATTGCTTAAACCACATCACAATAGTAAATGAATTTCTAACAAGATATAAACCTCATTTTCTTAAATTGTTAAAAGAGAATTAGCTTTCTTTGAATAATTTCCTTATGTTGTCTTCTTGATTAAATGTCTCTATATGTTTATTTTGGAACGGGCCGAATGCCACGGCAAATTAAATAGATGCATCTATAGGCGCGTCGTCGACCCTCGGCAAGTGCACAGTTTATTTCTATTGGATCGGACCATCGCCTCGGCATGATTTGCGCATGATTTATATATCGTTGCCTGAGAATTTTATACATTGATGCTGCCTTCCATGGCTAGATATAAATTGATAAAATAAAGAAAAGTAAACCTTGAAAATCCTTTATTATTTGTTGAAGGAGTATTGCCTATTTACCAGCTTTGTGAGTTAGAACCGATATATAAAATCCCTGATTTCCTCATACATTTAGTATATTATTATTGGACCACTAGTAAGTGCCAAAGTTGGCCATCTTGTCTCTACTTCTTCGAGATTAGGCGGGATACTCATTGAGCACACGTTGTTTACGTACTCATACTACACTTCTGTGCATTTTTGTTGCACAGGTATATGTGTCTCTAGCAGCCTACTGGGCATAGCAGTACGGATGATTCTGGGACTAGGTGAGCTGCATTATTTGAGGCGACCCGCAGTTAGTGTAGTTCCTTTCAGCTTTTGGTATTTATTCCCCGTCCACTGTATTTCGAACAGATGTTGTATTTTATTTCCCTTATCAGTAGTTGCTCATGCACTTGTGACACCGGGTTCTGGGATGGTTTTCGAAAGATGTGTACTAATAGTTATTATTTAATTTTAATTTGAGTAAGCGATCTTTTTAGTTATGAAAAATGAAAGGAAAATCCTAGATTTCAAAGAGTTTAATTGATTAATTAGGTGGCTTGCCTAACAACGGTGTCCGGCGCCACCACGACCCTTAGTGGCTTTTGGGTTGTGACAACATGGTATCAGAGCACTAAGTTCCCGTCGGTCTCACGAGTCATGAGCAAGTCTAGTAGAGTATCGCGGATCGGTACGGAGACATCTGTACTTATCCTCGGGAGGCTACAGGGCTGTTAGGAGTACTTCCCTTCTTGATTTCCTTATCGTGCGATTCAATTCCTTTGAGGCTTATGCCTTTGATTTTTTCCTATCAATCTTATGCGAGCGCTTGTTATAAATTTAAAATTTAAGGATTGTAATGGAAATACAAATGTGGTGCGGGATGATTCTCCCAGTATAGTTGATTGAGTTATTATAGTCGCCTTATGGAAGGATATTCTATTGTTCAACTCAGTAACAGAACTTCTAATAGCCTTGAGGCTAGGCATAGGCTGCCGCGATGCTTATGAGCGATTATTCCGTAGTATTGGTGTGATGGTAGGATGTTTGCCCACGCGTTGGGGCAGTGAATAACTTGAAGGGAGATTTACTCATTATATAATCAAGGGATTCAGTATTTTATTCCCGGCAAGGGGAAGATAGTCGGACTAAGGATGGTCGGATATGGGCTGGTGGAAGTGATGAGACTTGGTAATTGCAAGCGTGGTGGAGTTCTCCTCTATATTGGGGTGTTGTTGTCCCAATTGGACGTACTAAGTTTGTCGATATTATAATCTGCTACAATTCGCCTTTATAGCAGGATATTATGAAATAGTACTGGAGGTACGACTGTCAGATATTGCATGGTGCGGTGGTTTAGGATGGAAACAGTATTTCAAATGTTGACAGTTCGATAAAGATGACCTTCGAAAAAGTTTAAATTTAGTAACAAATTGTGGATTCAAGTTCCAGGAAGATACATTTTATTAAGGCAACAAATGAGCAGCAAAGTATGAAGAAAGACGTGTGGGAAGTGTCAGGCAGAGTTTTGAACTTCTAAAGGGCCAGGTAAACGAAGCGTAGGTCGAGCAGTTGATTATAGGAGCAAGTTTGCCCAAAGTGGGAGAGTGGCGGAGCAATATAGGGCTTAGTAATAAGATGATTATGCGCCTTAAGGAGAGTTTGGAATGATTTGAGAATATTGATGCTTGGTTTCTAGGGTCTACGGGCCCAATTTGAAGTAGGGATTCTTGTGCGGCTAGAGATTTAGTATAATGAAAAGGACCCGCTTAAATGAAGAAGGATGCAGCATAAATTTAAATTGGAAAGATGTTGTTGCACATTTAAATGGTGTCCATGATGGGTAAATGGACCTGTGCAGTTGGGGAGTGAGCTCAGACTCAGGTAGGGTCATTAATGTCGTAGTAATTGTACCATGCGCAGCAGTGTGGAAAGATGCCAGGGAGAGCCTTCTATCGGCGGGTTACCCAAGTGAGTAGGTTAGCAGTCGCGTGGTTGGCGAGGCTTCTATAAAGAATTTTATCGATTATGTATCCAAGAGATCAGTCGAGCAAATGTATGGGCGAATCAAAGTATAAAAGAATGGGGTTTTTGCAGAAGGAATCCGAGAATTTATGCGGTTAATCGTGCAAGGTTATGTCGATGGAAGCTAGGGAATATTGGTGAATTCCAGAGTTGTGAAATAATGGATTCAAGCTAAGTGGGAGAGTCCCACCTCTTATGATGGGGTTGCAGAGTTAACTGCTCGTGAGGTTCCAGGTTATTAGCATATTGTTGGGCTATTTCAGCTACGGGGAAAGGCCATAAGTGGTAATCTGAGCAAATGAATTATTAAAGGTGGGCTATCATTGGCCTTATTGGCCCTGTTCAGACATGAGGAAAGATGCAGGATTTTGCTTTGTATAGATGCGAGTTCTAAGGGAAATGATTCGGTGGGTTCTTCGCCAAGGGGGTATTCATGTGATGGAAGACTCATGGAGTTGATTATATTCGTGGCCAAGTCAGAGCGAGTGGCTCTCAGCAACAGTCCTAATAGGATTTAAATGGGTAAAGTGTGGTGCCTAATAATTTTGAGCCTATAGGTACGGTTGAGAACCAGCTTGGTAGCAGCTTATGAGAAGGTGCCCAGAATGTTCTATGATATGTTAACTTGCAGTATAGCATTTGAGAGATATGAATCAGTTCGTGGGATTTGAGACAGCACGTTCTCGTGATTCAAGGTCACTCGAGATGAGTGCAGGTGGAGTATGTTATGTGTTGGATGGAATTAGTATTATTTCTAAGGTAATTGGGGTGGATCGAAAGAAGATAGATTGATTAGCCATAAATGAATTTGGCATAATGGGGTCTATGATCAGTTCGTTCAGCGTGATCGAGTTATGCATATGATTTATGGCGGTACGTGTGAGGTTTGTCCGCCGCCGTAATTGATGTTATTTAGAAGCATTCTTTGGTTATGGCTTGTTAAGTGGAAGCGGATTTCGGAAGGAATATGGTGGCTTGGGCCACTACTTAGAGATTTGCATATCCTACGGTTATGGGAATTTACCTGTGTGTTTCTATGATTCTCCTAAAGTGAGTTAAGTGAAAAGTTCGTATAAGATGAAGTGTTAAAATATTAATGATTTTGGAGTTATGATAAAAATCGTGTTCTATCATATATTGACATATTGGGTGCGGTGAGAGGTATGGAAATTTGAAGTGAGGGTCAAGGTTGCAGTTCGGTGTTGACAAGGATTTTATGGGCTCGGATGAGCAAGGAAAGGGTCGAATGATTAAAGAAAATTAGCGTCACCTGAGATCGATGTGTTGTGAAAGAGGTTTTTCATCCTGGTTAAGGATTCTTGATCGTTTTTCAGTGTTAGTGCGGCTGATAGTTTAGATGTGCGGACCCATTATTTATTTCGGAAGATTGTGGGAGCATGTCCCACGGGAAGATTGTATAAGTGTGACATGTAGTCACTTGATTGACTAACTATTTAAACTAAGTATGATGATTATGGTAATATCATTAATTTGAGAATTTATGCCTGGAGGGCACTTTGTTTATTGGGTTGTGAACTGATGAGGTTGCTCCGGTTATGATGGTTGTTCTTATGTGTTACAAGGAAATGGGAGTTGCTATGGACCTTTAAAATGTTATTAGCCTAGTTGTTGCAGTCAGAAATCGGCTTGAGATCAGTGGATTGATTTAGATGTGAACAACGCTTTATATCAGGCCGGCTGTGTTTGTTTCAGCGAACGTTCCTTATAGAGGAATAGTCAGGGTGTTATTTTGTCATCGGCTATTCTAGGTAATGATGTATTGCGCCGTATGAGTTGTGAGACATCTTGGTAAATTCTTATGTGTTGAGGTTCCGCGTGGCGATGATGATATGTGAGCAGAATGGCTCTTGAGATTCAAATCTTTTATCGCACCTCAATTGTGCTTGCATTTTGTAGCTTATAGCGCTATATGTTCCCTCAGGGATGTTATTATGCACTTAGCATGCTTATGACTGATGTTCGGTATTTTTTTGTAATGAGAAAATTCAGCTCGATGTGCAATCTCCTTATGCGAGATCTATGTTATTTGGATCGGGTTGCGCACCGCAACAGTGTGATATTGAGTATGGTTTTCTATATGTCATTTTTCATGTCCCACTTCCTATTTTTTAAGTCCGTATTAGTACGGGAGTTAGGTAATTCCTTCCAGAGTTCGTTTTTCTTTTTGTATTGCATTCTAATCGGTAGCCTATTGGCACATTGTGGCATCAATTGAGACTTTTGATCATGTCCGGGGTGGCATATTGATTGAGTAGTTCGTACTGGGTGAGATGAGATTATTGGTTTTAAGATCCGTGCAATCCGATTATATGAAGTACATTAAGGAGCTAAGGCCATTATTTGGCCCAGAATGCGGTGATGGTTCTTGACAGGAGTATAGACTCAATGATTGGTTGACTCGGTAGTTGATTATGAATTTTTGCACATCTCTTCTATTGTGACGGCATTGTAAGAGTTAGAGTAAGACCTGCGTATGTCATGGGTGCAATGGAAGCATTAGAGTCGTGGGATTTTGGTCAATTGCTCAGGGAAAGTTATTGTGGTCCTATGAGTAAAGTGGTGCAAGTTGTGAATTCAGCAAAGTTATATAGTCGCATCTGCGTACGGCGTGTAGTGATTGATATGGTGATCTTATGTTGGAAACAGGTCAGGCATAGAATTCTGAATGTTGGAATTGGGCTTTAAGGCTTATTTGCTTGAATAAAAGGGGATATCTTCAGAATTGATCAAGCTGATGTGCTCAACTGAGTTATGGTAGCACGGAAAGGTGCATGAGAAGTTACACAGTTATTTCAGACTACTTTAGCGTAGTAATCAGCACGTTCGAGGACGAACGTATGTTTAAGTGGGAGAGAATGTAACGACCCGACAGATCATTTTGAGCTCTAGCGCGTCGTTCAGCAGTCTGAGGCATGAGCAGCTTCATTTCAGGCATATTGACATGTGCAAATGGTTGGAATTAAAATTCAGGAAGATCGGACTTAAATTTGAATGAAAATTCTTATTTTAGAAGCCTTAAGTTGGAGAAAATGGCTAAGATTGAAATTTTGAGTAAACGACCTCGGAATCAAGATCTGAAGGTTCCAGCAGGTTTGTATGATGATTTTGGACTTGGGAGTATGCCCGGATCGGGTTTTGGATGACTCGGGAACATTTTGGCACCTACTGTGGAAGTTGGCATTTTGGAAGAAATTTCATAAGTTTGGTTTGAAGTGCATTTCAGTGTTATAGATGTATGTTTGTAATTTCGAGACTGGGGAGTAGCTCCGTATGGTGATTCTGGAGTTGGGAGCGCAATCAGAAGTGAATTCGGAGGTCCGTAGGTCATTTTAAAGTCATTTGGCTAAAGATAGAAATTTGGAGATTTTTGAGAAGTTTGACTCAGAGTTTGACTTTTTGATATCGGGGTCGGATTCTAATTCTAAAAATTGTAGTAGGTCCGTAATGTCAAATATGACTTGTGCGCAAACTTTGAGGTCAACCGGACGTGATTTGACAGGTTTAAACGTTGGAAGTAGAAGTTTGAAATTTTAAAGTTCATAAAGCTTGAATCGGGGTGTAATTCATGGTTTTAGCGTTGTTTGATATGATTTGGGGCCTCGAGCAAGTCCGTAACGTGTTTTGGGATTGGTTGGCAGGCTTGGTTGAGGTCCTGGGGGCCTCAGGTGGATTCCGGTTGGTTAACGGATCGAATCCGGAGTTTGAAGAGGGGGCTGGGGCTGTTGTTTCTGGTATTTCCGCCTCCGCAGATTTGGGACCGCAGAAGCGGCCCCGCAGAAGCGAAGAAGAAGCCGCAGAAGCGGCTGGAGGTGGAGCAGACCAGGACCGCAGAAGCGGCCCAAGATACGCAAAAGCTGAACCGCATATGCGGTGGGCCGTCCGCAGAAGCGGAAATTGGGTTGGAGGCTAGGACCGCAGAAATGGCATTTTTGAACGCATAAGCGGAAATAAATCCGCAGAAGGGAAAATAGCTAGGGCAAAATGGTTGTTTTAAAATTGGATATTTGGCTATTTCTCTCATATTTTTCATGGCTTGGGTGATTGTTGGGGATCTTCAAGAGAGGGTTTTAATCATGAATGATAAGGTAAGTCATCCATACCTATCTTGAGTTAAATACATCAAATGTTTATGGATTTAAGCATGAAATTTTCTAGAAATAGTTGGAGTTTTGGTAGGAAGACTAGAAATTTTATTCTTGGAATTTAACCACGATATTGAGTATGGAATTTTGAGGAAATTATATCTTTGAGTTCCTAAGGTCATGGGCAAAGTTTATCTTCGAAAAATTTCGGATTCCGGGCACATGGGCCCGAGGGCATTTTTGTTAACTTTTCGTTCGGGGTTAGGAATTATTACAAATTCGGTTGTAAAGTTTAATTGAGCATATATTAATGGATTTGTATGACCGTTGGCTAGTTTTGGAGCGTTGTGCGTTGGTTCGAGCCTTCGGAAGAATGTAGAGTGCCGGTTATGAGTCTTCGGAGCGAGGTGAGTCTCCTTTCTAATCTTGTGAGGGGGAATTTACCCCATAGGCGAGTTAAATTGGTTATATGCTCCTATTTGTGGGGGCTACTTACGCAAGAGTTGACGAGAGTCCATGCGTAGCTACTATTACGCTATTATCCGGGTAGTCTAGGACCCAAAAGCATGCTATACTTTGAATTTTTGTAATCTTAGGTACAGTTGAATTGCCTAAACCACATCAAAATAGTAAATGAATTTCTAACAAGATTTAAACTTCATTTTCTTAAATTATTAAAATAGAATTAGCTTTCTTTAAATAATTGCCCCATGTTGGCTTCTTGATTAAATGTCTCGATGTGTTTATTTTGGAACGGGCCAAACGCCTCGGCAGATTAAATAGATGCATCTATAGGCGCGCTGTCGACCCTCGAAAAGTGCACAGTTTATTTCTGTTGGATCGGACCATCGCCTCGGCATGATTTGTGCATGATTTATATATCGTTGCCTGAGAATTTTATACATTGATGCTGCCTTCCATGGCTTTATATAAATTGATAAAATAAAGAAAAGTAAACCTTGAAAATCCTTTATTATTTGTTGAAGGTGTATTGCCTGTTTATCAGCTTTGTGAGTTAGAACCGATATATAAAATCCCTAATTTCCTCACACATTTAGTATATTATTATTAGACTACTAGTAAGTGTCAAAGTTGACCATCTCGTCTCTACCTCTTCGAGATTAGGCGGATACTCATTGAGTACACGCTGTTTACGTACTCATACTACACTTCTGTGCATTTTTGTTGCATAGGTATATGTGTCTCTAGCAGCCTACTGGGCATAGCAGCGAGGATGATTCTGGGACTAGGTGAGCAGTATTATTCGAGGCGACCCGCAGCTAGTATAGTTCCTTTCTGCATTTGGTATTTATTCCCTGTCCACTGTATTTCGGACAGATTTGTATTTTATTTCCCTTATCAGTAGTTGCTCATGCACTTGTGACACCGGGTTCTGGGATAGTTTTCGAAAGGTGTATACTAATAGTTATTATTTAATTTGAATTGAAGTAAGCGATCTTTTTATTTATGAAAAATGAAAGGAAAATCCTAGATTTCAAAGGTGTTGAAAGAGAGAGTTTAATTGATTAATTAGTTGGCTTGCCTGACAACGGTGTCCAGCACCACCATGACCCTTAGTGACTTTTGGGTCGTGACAGTTAACCATGCAACCCAATCATAGACAGTGGGGCTCTCCCACTTAGCTCGAAGCCACTATTACACACCTCTAGAGTTCACCAGAATTCTTAATCTCTTATTGACATAACCATGCGCAATCAACCGCCTCGATATCTTACTGTTGGAACCCTCTTTTTATATTCTAAATCATCAACAACATTCGCATGACCAATCCCTTCGCTGTATAACCAATAGAATTCTTCGCAGAAGCCTCGCCAAACACGCGACCACTAACCTGGTCACAGGGATAACCTACCTGTAGAAATCACTCTCGATATCTTCTAGCGCTACTACACGGGGTACAGTCACTACTACATCAATAACCCATCCTGAGTTCGAGCTTACTCTCTAACTGCACAAGTCCATTCACCCATCGTGGACATCAATCAAATGTGCGGCAACATCCTCCTAATTCAATGTTATTTTGCATCCTTCTTCATTCAAGCAACTCATTCCCGTTGTATCAAATCTCGTGCTGCATAATAACCTATACTTTAAATTAATTCGTAGGCCCAGATCAAAAATCACTAAAATTCCCCAAATTACTCCAAACTCTCCCACTTTGGCGAAACTCACCACTTTAGTCGACTACTCGACCTTGGCCTCTTATACTCGGCCTTCTTAAATTTTAACCACCGCCTGACACTTCCCACATGTCTTTCCTCATCCTTTGCTGCTCAACCGCTGCCTTAAATAAAATCTATCTTCGTGGTACTTAAACCCACAATTGCTGCTAACTTTAGACCTTTCTGAAGATTATCGTTTTCGAACCGTCGACATTAGAAATACTGATTCAATCCTAAACCACCACACCCTACAATATCTAACAGTTGTATCTCTAATACTATTTTATAATATCTTGCCCTAAAGGCGAATTGTAGAAGATCATAACACCGACAAACTTAGTACGTTCAACTAGGACAACGACACCTCATCATAAAATAAAGCTCCACCATGCTTGAAAATACCAAGTCTCATTACTTCCACCAGCCCACATCTGACCATCCTTAGTCCGATTGCCTTTCCCCTACTGGGTATAAAATACTAAATCTCTTGATTATGTATTGAGTAAATTTCCCATCAAGTCTTTCACCGCCACGGCACATCGGCAAACATCCTACTATCATATTACTACTGCGGAACAATCGTTCATAAGCATCATGGCAACCTGTGCCTAGCCTCAGAGCTCTCAGAAGTACCACTACAGGGCTAAAACAACAAAATATCCTTCTACCAAACGACGATAATAATCCGATCTTCTATACCGGGAGAAACATCTCGTATCACATCTGAAGTACCATTAAGGTTCTTTAATTTTTGATTTATAACAAGCAGTTCGCGTCGCGTAAGATTGAGTATGAATGAATTAAAGGCATACGCCTCCAAGGATCAATTCGGACGATAAGAAATCAAGAAGGGAAGTACTCCTAACAGTCCTGCAGCCACCCGAGGATAAGTACAGACGTCTCCGTACCGATTCACGAGACTCTACTAGACTTGCTCATGATCATGAGACCCTAGGATCCTAGAACTCTGGTACCATGTTGTCACGACCCAAAATCCACTAAGGGTCGTGGTAGCACCGGACACCGCTTTCAGGCAATAATTAATGAAATTTCAATTTTTGTATTGTCTAAAATCATTTTTCTTTACGCATTAAATAAAGAATAATAAAAATTTACAGAAACAACTACGAAATCTTTAGCAAACTTAACATTTAATAATCCAAAAAAAAATCGTCCCAGGACCCAGTGTCATAAGTGCACGAGCAATTTTTAAGAAATAATAAAATATAACAATCGTCCTGAATACAATATTGGACATAAATGAATAAAGAAAACTGAAAGAGACTCTGCGAGCTGTGGTTCGCCTTAAGAAGTGCAGCTCATCTTAGTCTTTGTGTCCACCATGATGCTATGCCCAGTAGAGATGAGATGGTCAACTTCGACACTTACTAGTGGTCCAATAATAATATGGTGAAGATGTGAGGATAATATGGATTCATCTAGCAATTATAACTCATAGGGCAAGAAAACAGGTAACACCTTCTCAAATAATAAGGAAATTCCAAGATTTACTTTTCGTTATCTTTATTAGTTTATAGTGGGCCGTAAAAAGGCAATATCAACTTCAATAAGTTTCAGGATAAGCAATGCAAGTATGCGCATATTATGTCGAGGTCGACGGCCCGCTCCAACAGAAATATAAATTGTGCACATGCCGAGGGTTGACGGCGCGCCCATAGATGCATCTATTTAATCTGCCTAGGCGTTCGGCTCGCTCCAAAATTAAACACACACAGGTGGTTAATCAATTAGTCAACAAGGAAAAATTATCCATAGAAAAGCCAATTCTCTTTCAAAGATTTTTAAAACGAAGTTTAATCTTTTATGGAAATTCATTTACTAACTCGAGGTGATTTAAGCAATTCAAGCTGTCAATAAGTACACAAACAATCCAAGCATAACATGCTCTTGGGTCCTAAACTACCCGGACAATAGCATGATATTAGCTACGCACGGACTCTTGTCACCTCGTGCGTACGTAGCCCCAACAAATAGTAGCACATAACCAATTATTTTACCTATTGGGACAATTCCCTCTTACAAGGTTAGAAAGGAGACTCACCTCGCTTCAAAGAGCGCTTACAAATATCAAGAACAAGTCCAAATCCTCAATTCGGAGCCGAACGATCCCAAACTAGTTAAATAGAGTAAGAACTAATTAATATAAGCTCACAAGATCGAATTCTAGCTATTCAAACCATTTCCCAATGATTTACAAGAGTTTTCCTAAATTCCAACCCCGGGCCCACGTGCCCGAATTCCAAAATTTTTCGAAGAAAGCTGTTCTCTACTACCTAAGGATCAATAATATATGTTTTCTAGCTCGTTTCATAACAAATTTTGTGGTTAAATCTTTGTTTTATTAAAACCCTGGGTCTAGCTCTAACCCTTTGATTTTAACTAGTTTTTGGTGTTTAATCTACCTAATATACTTTTATTTAAACTAAGGATAAATGGAAATAACTTAACTCTCAATGCTATGTTGAAATCCCCTCTTTGGAAGCTCTCAAATCTCCCAAGTATAGAGTTAAAATGAAATAAATGCCCTAAGTCTCGTGTTTAAAAGCTGGACCCAGGCTTCTGATGTCGCATTTGCGACACCAGGCTCGCAAATGCGAGATCGCAATTGCGACAAAGAGTTCGCAAATGCAAACTGGCCCCCTTCCTGCCTTGATCGCAATTGCAAAGGAGGGGTCGCAAATTCGAAGTCGCAATTGCGACAAAAATTTTCGCAGATGCGAACTGCCCTCATTCCCTGGCTCGATCGCAAGTGCGAGGAAATGGTTCGCAAATGCGACCACTGCCAACCCGGCCTCGTTCGCAAATGCGAATAAATTCTCAGAATTGTGAGTTTACAATTGCGATGGCCTATCTCGCAATTGCGAGACCTGCAGTAGCAACAAGAATACAAGCAAAAACTATTGTGCTTTCCTACCTCCAACTATGCCCGAATCTCACCCGAGCCCTCGGGGCTCCACTCCAAACACTCACGCAAGTCTAAAAACATAATACGGACTTGATCAAGGCCTCCAATCACATCAAACAATGCTAAAATCACAAATCACACTCCATTTCAATCTTGAAGAACTTAGAATTTCAAACTTCCACATTCGATGCTTAAACCTATCAAATCACGCCCAATTGACCCCAAATTTTTCACAAAAGTCATATTTGACATTTCAAACCTACTCTAACTTTCGGAATCATATTCCGACCCCGATATTAAAAATTCCACTTTCGGTCAAAATTCTCAAAAACCTCTAAATTTCGTTCTTTAGCCAAATGACTTCAAAACGACCTACGGACCTCCAAATTCACTTCTGATCGCGCTCCCAACTCCAGAATCACCATACGGAGCTACTCCCAGACTCAGAATCCAAAACAGACATTGATATCACTGAAATGCACTTCAACCCAAACTTATGAAATTTCTTCCAAAATGCTAACTTCCACAATAGGCGCCAAAACGCTCCTGGGTCATCCAAAACCCGATCTGGGCATACGCCCAAGTTCAAAATCATCATACGAACCTGTTGGAACCTTCAGATCCTAATTTCGAGGTCTTTTACTCAAAATTCCAATCCTAGTAAATTCTTTCAACTTTAAGTTTCCGAAATGAGAATTCTCTTTCCAAATCATCTCTGAACTTTCCAAAATTAAATTCCGACCATGCGTACAAATCATAATACCTGAAATGAAACTGCTCATGGCCTCCAACTACGGAATGATGCGCTAGAGCTTAAAACGACCGTCGGATCGTTACAAATACTATCCTTCCCAAAAGAACCCTTTCTAAAACATACAATTATTCCTATAACTATTCTATCTGTTTCGTTCACCGTTGGGTCCAGAACTATACATGGCCTGATTCTGTAAAACCAGGGATATGTAGGCAGCTCAGAGACCAGGGTGCAACCTATATTTTTCAAAACACACCATTCAGTCAAAACTGGTCATCATTTCTTTACCTGACAACTCTTTCATCATTTCTGCATTAAGAGGAAAAAGTGTTAATACCCAATTTTTCCCTCATATAATTTTAAATACACATATACTTTCAAAATAGTGCATGAACATCAACCTGTATTTTTTCATAATTTTTTGTAATTTTTAAAGGAATTTTAATTAATTTATTCCAGCATTTTATTATCTAAAATTATTACTAATTACATCACAAATAATTTTATTATAATTTATTACTTGATTTTTATCATTTATATTACAATTTAATCATTATATGCATAATTATATTTGTATATTTAGGTTTTAATTGCAATAACTTTGCAATAATAGCCCAAATATGCATAATTACATTATTTACACGAAAAATAACTTTTTATATTTTTATAATATTAAGTAATTATTTTAAATTATTTTTATGCACAAATGACATTTTTATCATTTATAAATTTTTTTTATAAATTACTTTATTAATTTAATTGGGTATTTAACATACAGATTCTTTTAGTTTGATTTTCGGACCTAAGCCCTATTTCCCCCCAGCCCCATTAAATTAAACTATAACCCTGATCCATACCCTCCCCAACCGAGGTTCAATCCTGGCCATTGATCTCAAAAGATCAACGGTGCTGGATTTACCTTGCATTTTAATTAACCAAACAACCCCCAAACCCTATTCATTTTTTCAGATTCGCCATCACTAAAACCCTTCCTCCTCTCTTCTCTCTCACCCTCCTCCTAACCCTAGGCTGCCTTCATCAAAATTCTTTCGATCCATGGGTTTCTTTTTTGATTCCAAGCCTTATCTAACCTCTTATCTCTACTGGTGTTATGATTTTCGAAATGTTTGATGGAATCTCAAAGAGATTCGAATGAGATTTGGTTCAAATCCCTCAGGTTCTCGATGAATCCATTTGTGTTCATTCCTATATTTGTGAGTAACAATATCTTCGTGTTTATGGCTCCAAATAAGTGGTTCAAACCAGATTTTTCTTACCTCTGTTTCTTTTTTTTTATAATCTAATCATTTCTGGCTAAATCCGTTCAGATCTCTTTAGATCTGAAGCTGTTTGAGTTTGTTTATTACTGTTCCTTAAAGATTTTGTTGTTTTTCCTATTATTGTTAGCCGATTTATGTTTTTCCCTAAAAGCTAGGCTTTCAATTTTTAAAAGAAGGTTTTGCAAAAAAAAATGTTTTAAAATGTTTAAATGTCTAACTCCGATTTTCTTCCTTTACTTTTCGACTGATTTTTATTCCTTTTTCTTTATGTCCTAGGGTTCCTAATTATTCTAGTGTTTTCTATAATGTTTGTCCGTTTACTTTGGTTGTCAATTAAACAGAGTAATTGATTTATTTGTCTAATTAAGCATATCTTCTTTTACCCATTCTTTCCTTACATATATGATTTGTAATTAGTACTACTTTCCTTAATTATATCATTGACCTGATTTATGGGCCCTGATTGTTATGACCGACCTTTGAGTGAATTATGGACTTATTACTTATCTAATTAAACCTCAATCTTGTCTGCTTATTGAATTTGTATAAGATTCTCCTTAGTCTAAGTAATAATTCTGTAATTTTTTCCTACTACATGATTTTTGTTTAATCCTAATTGACTAACCGATTTCATTGCCTTATTTGTGTACCATTGATTCTCCTTCCTTATTTGGTTTTACTCAACTATATGTTATAAAACCCTTCATTATTCTTATTTTCAAACACACGCTGAGACACACAAGCTCACACCTACAAACCTACACTTACACTCGCAAAACTTGAGTTCCGTATATCACTCTGATTTGCTGCATTGTCTAGCCAGCTAAAATCCAAGGCTAGACTCTTGCATTCCAATTGCCTTCGCCTTCCTATTTACTTTCTCACTAACTAGTGTACCTTAATTCTTGTTGTCTTGTTCTATTCTGTATATTTAGGTAGTAAGTTTTATCACAGACCTCAACATGTTTCTATTTGATACACGATTCCTGACCATCTCTTTCTCAACTGTTATACCTTAGTTCTTCTTATCTTTTTCTGTTCCATGTGATTATATTATTAGTATACTTCAAACCTTGATATGCTTATGTTTGCCATATGTTTCATGTTTGCTTTCTTCCTAACTGGTATTTCTTAATTCCTGTTAACCTACTCTATTTTATGTGCTTGTATGATTAGTTTACCTTAGCATGTCTAGCCCATGATATCTTTTTACTCCTTTTTAGACTAGTATGCTTTAGTTCCTGCTACCTTGTGCTATGTGTTTGTTTGATTGGTTATTTTAAACTTCAACATATTTTTGTTTAATTCAATCCTATATGGTCCCACCTAGTGATAAATAATAAACTAAGTAATCTTTAGTAATGTCAAAACTTGATGGATTCAGGTGTATGCTCCCTATTCAGAACAGATTTAGGTATTGCCAATATGTGCGATCAATTATATCTGTAATTCAAGTATATCTGCTCTTGTTGTGATTGCTTTAATTACTGGTATAGTATCTATATCTGAACTAATACCAATATGCTAAATATGGACTCTGTTCTATTTGTAGTCTTGTAATTTGAACCTGTTTGTTCCTAAAAAAATCAAACTGTTTTCCTAAAACTATTCCCTAACCCTTATATATATTATTTTTCAAACTTCTACTCTTAGCTATCTAGGTTCCTACCACCTCCAGTATGAGCACTGCCTAGGGTCCCTGAGACTCCTTTGAACTCTAACACATTGGAGCTAGTTTTTCGATCTCTTATGAATTCTGTGTTAAATGTGTGGATCCAGTGTGAGCATTGCTCGCGGTCTTTTAGGCTCTTTGGGAACTTTGACTCTGGAAGTCTAGCTTAAGGTGTTGTGGATTCCTGCCACTGTTTCAAGACTGTTATGCTGAAGGCTTGGCTCTCAGGTTTATATTGGGCCTGCTAAGCCTTCCTATAGTGTAATAGATACTGTTATATAATTTATTCATTCTAGGCTGTAATAATTTTTGTAATAAACAGATTTGGGGTTTGTTAGTAATAGTTGGGGGGCGGGGGTTTCCTATATCTTTTCTTGAAAATCGGGTAGAAATCCTGCCTATAGATTTATTGGTTATTATGTGAGTATTACTACTTGTTTAGATATCATTTCTATAGGACTTTCTTATTGCTTTATTCCGTACTTCACTCGCATACTAGAAATATTGTTCATAGATTCTTTGTGTTATAAACCTTGTCCATAGGATACGTGCACATTTTCACATGCATTAGTAACCATGTCTATAGGATCTTATCTGTTTAAATAATAGTTTTCCTGGCAATGTGCTTAAAGAATTTTTCCTATATGCGATTCATATAGATCATACCTATAGGAGGTAAAAAATTAATTTCCACTTATATACCATGACTATAGGAAATAATGGAATCAATTTCAAACCTAGAAATCATATCTATAGGATTTAATCTAATAGATATCATGCCCATAGGGTGAAATAAGTTTGTAAATTTAGAAATCCTGCCTATATGGGTTTAAATTAACTAGAAAAGCATGCATGTAGGATCTAAAGAGGTAGAATATGTTAAGAAATCAGTAATTTGCTCAGAAACCATGCTATAGGTTTACAATTAACAATTGTAGATATCACGTCTATAGGATTATGTTAATCACTTAGGCAAATCGGTAGGGTTACTAATGATTCTGGGCCTAAAAATGCTAATATTTTATCACCTGAAAATGCCTAGATTCAAGGCTTAATACGATCAATAGGCGAATTGATAGGTCCAGATGCCTGCCTTAATAAACTGCTATTTTGTATTGTGCTCATCTAGATATCTTGCCTATAATGTCCCTAATTAATGAAACCTGTTGATTTAACTGCACGCATTTGTTGTCTAATTGTGGAGGTTAATATAAGCCCTTATTTACTCCTTACATGATAGTCCTATTTGAATTTTGTTTGTCGCCTAGCTTTTCTCATTTTAAACAATATAGGTCAGTCTAGAACTATCCAAAATAGAGATCCTAAATACCTCCAGGATCAATATTTAAGAGGCGGGTAGTGCATGCATAAGGCACACATTAGAAGCTACTAGAAACCTTAGGTAATAAATGAATGATAGTAATTGGGTAGTAAAGTAAATGATGACCCGTGCGCTAATGCTATGTGTAGCACCCCCAACTTGGAAAAAGTTACCATGCATTACATGGAAATGATCCTATAGACTAAAATACCTAGGGCCCTTTTAATTCATGTTTAAAATAATGTCTATTTGTATAAATTGTTTATTTTCCATAAGACTGATTCGTTTATTTAAGTTCGGTCTGGACCCATTGTTGTGGACCTCAAGGGATGCCTAACACCTTCCCTTCGAGGTAATTTTGAGCCCTTATCCGATCTTTAGTGATATAAACTTGTTTCATGAGTTCACTGTATTAGGTGCCTTAACGCTCCTTAATCCGTTAGGTGGTGACTCTTAAAATCTCTTACTAATCCCAAAAGGAAAGGAGTTGTCCCAAGAATGTCGAAACTCAATTTCTCGAGAAAAAGGGGGCGCAACAGAACTAATGGCTTAATAATTGAGTTTTATAATTATTGTTGAGTGTTGGCTTTCTTAGTGAGTGAGTAAGGTGCCATCACGAAGTTATAGCAAATCATGAGTGACTGACAGTGATGGAGAAACATAAAAGAAAATGGTACCGAATGTAAATTCATGATAATGTGTTGATGATGTTATAAAATGAAAGCAATTTAGTAAAATATGAACAAGAAATGTAGATAGAGAGAAGCAAGAGATTTTCTTCTTCAATTGTGTGTATTTTCCCATCTATTACAAGGCCTTTATATAGGCATAAAAAGTGAAGAAAATATGTCATGGAATATGTCATTAAACATACAAAATATGTCATTAAGCATTTGAGATTAAGATTATGGAAGAAGAGTAGACATCCACCATAATCTGATATTTATCATAACACTCCTCCTTGGATATCTATAGATAATGTGCCTCGTTAAAACCTTACTAGAATAAAACCCAATGGGAAAAAAAATTCTCGAAAAGGAAAAAGAGTACACATGCTTAATAATATGCTTTTTTGGTTGCCTCATTAAAAACCTTGTAAGGAAAACCCAGTGAGACAAAACCTTGTAAGAGAAAAAGAGTGAAACACGCAATAACTCCCCCTGATGAGAGCATCAATTTACATCCATGAGCCTTCGCATCCCAATCTTGTATACTAGCTTCTTGAAGGTTGACGTCGGTAAAGACTTGGTGAACAAATCAGCCATATTATCACTTAAACGAATTTTTTGCACATGGATATCACCATTCTTTTGAAGATCATGCATAAAAAATAACTATGGTGAAATGTGCTTTGTCCTATGTTTAGTTTATGAATCCTCCCTTCAATTGAGCTATGCATGCTGTATTATCTTCATACAAAATCGTGGGTAGTTTGTCACACTTCAAACCACATTTGTCTCGAATAAGATGTATTATAGACCTCAACCATACGCACTCTCGACTTGCTTCATAAATAGCAATTATTTCAACATGATTAGATGAAGTAGCCACAATTGATTGCTTAGTCGATCGCCAAGATATGACAGTGCCTCCACAGGTAAACACATAACATGTTTGAGATCGAGCCTTGTGTGGATCAGATAAATATCCAGCATCAACATAACCAACAAGATCGGGACTGTATTTTTGCCATAAAATAAGCCCATATCGGTAGTCCCTTTTAGATACCGCAATATGTGTTTGATCCCATTCCAATGTCTCCTTGTGCGAGCAGAGCTATATCTTGCTAAGACATTAACTGAAAAAGTTATGTCAGTCCTTGTATTATTGGCAAGATATATTAGTGCACCAATTGCACTAGGATACGACACTTCAGGACCAAGTAGCTCTTCATTCTCTTCTAAAGGTCGGAAAGGATCCTTGTTCACATCAAGTAATCGAACAACCATCGGAGTACTTAATGGATGTACTCCATCCATGTAAAACCATTTCAATACCTTTTCTATGCAGGCAGATTGATGAACAAAAATTTTGTTTGTCAAATGTTCAATTTGCAAACCAAAATATAATTTTGTCTTTCCGAGATCTTTCATCTCAAATTCCTTCTTTAAATAATCAATTACCTTTTGGAGTTCTATAGGAGTTCCAATAAGGTTTATGTCATCAACATATACGGCAAGTATAACAAATTACGATGTTGTTTTCTTGATAAAAACGCATGGGCAAATGGCATCATTTATATAGTCTTCCTTTAATAAATACTCACTAAGACGATTATACTACATTCGTCCAGATTGCTTTAGACCATACAAAGATTTTTGCAATTTGATTGTAAACATTTTCCGCGACTTTGAATTTTGTGCGTTTGGCATTTTAAATCCATCGGGAATTTTCATGTATATCTCATTATCAAGTGAGCCATAAAGGTAGGCGGTAACCACATCCATTAGATGCATGTCAATCTTTTCATGGACAGCAAAACTAATTAGATAATGAAAAGTTATAGCATCCATAACGGGTGAATATGTCTTTTCATAATCGACACCAGGCCTTTGTGAAAATTCTTGTGCAACAAGGCATGCCTTATATCTTTGTACCTTGTTTTTCTCATTTCTCTTGCGTACAAAGACCCATTTATAGCCAACATGCTTAACACCATTAGGTGTTTGGATTACAGGCCCAAAACTTCACGTTTTGAAAGTGAATTAAACTCTTATTGGATTGTTTCTTGCCATTTTTGCCAATCACATCTTTGTCGACATTCTCCAACAGATTGAGGTTCAAGATCCTCACTTTCTTGCATAATGCTAGATGCAACATTATATGCAAAGACATAATCCACCACTATATCCACTCGATTCAAATTTATCTCAATATGGATTGGATTTATTGATAGTTCCTTATTTTCTTGAGTCTCGGGCTCAGTGGATTCCTCATGAATCCATAATTTATTAAATCATGGATTTCTTCATGACATTCTTTCGTATTATCATTTTGATCATTTGTTTTCTTTTTTCTAGGATTTCGATCTTTGGAATCTCATGGTATGCCACGTTTTAGGTGTGCTTTTGACTCATTAGCTATGATACTAGAAGATTGTCCAATAGGGACATCAATACAGATTGGAACATTCTCCGCAGGGATATGTGATTTTGTTATCCTTTTCATATCCGTAAATGCATCTGGTATTTGATTTGCTATTCTCTGCAAATGGATAATCTTTTGCACCTCATTTTTACAAATAGAGGCACGTGGATCAAGATGAGATAATGATGGATTTTTCCAAAAAATTATCTGTTTGGTTTCACCAACTTGTCCCCTTAATTTTGGAAAAAGTGTCTCATCGAATCGACAGTCTGCAAATCGTACAGTAAACAAATCCCCCGTCAATGTTTCGAGATAGCGAATAATGGAGGGCGATTGAAACCCAACATATATTCCTAACCTTCTTTGCAGACCCATTTTGATGAGATATGGTGGTGCTATAGGCATGTATACACGCATCCAAAAATTCTTAAATGGGATATATTAGGTTCATGACTCAAAACTAATTGCAACGGGGAATATTTATAATAATTTATCGGTCTGAGACGAACTAGCATTGCTGCATGCAATATGGAGTGACCCTAAATAGAAGTGGGCAACCTTCTTTTCATGAGTAACGGTCTTGCTATCAATTGCATACGTTTAATTAAGGACTCCGAGAGGCCATTTTGAGTGTGAACAAGAGCTACATGATGTTTCACTTTTATCCCAATTGATAAGCAATAATCATTGAATACTTGGGATGAAAATTCAGCAGCATTATCAAGTCTAATGGACTTAATTGGATTATCGAGGAATTGCACCCGTAATCTAATTATTTGTGCCATTAATTTTACAAATGCGAGGTTGCGAGATGACAATAGGCACACATGACACCATCTAGAAGATGCGTCTATTAAGACCATACAATATCTAAACGACCCACTAGGTGGGTGAATAGGTCCACAAATATCCCCTTGTATACGTTCCAAAAACGCAAGGCACTCAATCCCAACCTTTGTTGGTGATGGTCTTATAATTAACTTGCCTTGATAACAAGAAGTGCAAGAAAATTCATTATTTAAAAGAATCTTTAAATTCTTTAATGGATGCCCATTTGAGTTTTCTATAATTTGTCTCATCATAATTGATCCAGGGTATTCCAATCGATCATGCCAAAGTAAAAAAATATTAGAATCAATAACCTTTTGGTTTACAGTAGAATGTGCTTCAATTGCATTAATTCTTGTCCAATACAGGCCACAAGATAAAGATGGGAACTTCTCAATAACCCTCTTTTGGCCAGAGACATTCTTAGTAATGATGAGATATTCAAGATTATTCTCATCCATTGTCTCAATATGACATCCATTTAGGCGGATATCTTTAAAACTCAACAAGTTTCTCTTGGACTTGGAGGAGAACATTGCATTCTCTATGATAAGTATTGTTCCTTTAGGCAGAGTTATAGTAGCTTTTCCAGAGCCTTCAATTAATTTACTACTATTAGAAATTGTAGTAATATCTGTCTTACACATATTTAAATGAGAGAATATTTCTTCTCTTTGAATATTGTATGTATTGTATATGAATCAATTAAGCAAATACTTTTACAATTGATCTTTGATCCAAGTTTTCTTTGAAAGATATCTATATTTGCTTTCCATAATTTGACATACAAAAGAAGTATATGAATAAATACTAGTATTTTTGGAGAAAAATAAAAAAGAAATAAAGTTAAATTCAATAGCAGCCTTTAATGCATTTTCTGGCAAATTCTAATTATTATACAAATAACTACGCCAAAAATAATACAAGTTCACATATTACTAATACAACTACAACAAATTTATTTACATGTATAAATTATTTGTATTTTCCTACACGTTGTATGAAAATTAATTGATCCGTGTAAGAAAAGAACATACTCATAAAATAAAAATAAAGATAAAAAACAATTGAGGGTGAAGTAACAAAAGTTGTTCCATGATACTTGTAAACCATTTCTTAAAGAGAATTAAAGCAACGTAAAGGAAAGTTAAAATCGTTAAAAGATCACTGAGACTAGAATACTAATTAATAGGATATTACTCCTTGTTTGTGAGATTTATAAAATTCAGAAATACAAATATTCTTAAAAATTACATAATAAGAATTATCAAGTGAAACAAAAATTATCAGATGTTTATTCATTACATACTACGAACAGGAAAGCATAAAAATTAAATTGCTCAATCATCTCTAACCACATATCCATCACCAATCAAATGGTTTATTTTTTTATCAGGGTGCTTAAAAAAATCTGCCACATCCAAGAGGGTGATGTCAAATTCATCGTCATAGACAATATTGGCTTTAGGGCTTTTATTCTTCAGAGATACTTGATAAAGCTCAACCAAATATTTTGGTATGCGATAAATTTTTGCCCAATGCCCTTTTCCACCGCAACGATATCATTTAGTTTCTGAACCTTTTGTGTTTCGCTTCTCATCTTTTCCTTTCCATTTTTGGTAGTTATTTTTCATTGGAGGATGATTAACACCAGAAAAATCTCTTTCTTGGATATGGCCACGACCACGACAACGAATATGGCCACGGCCTTTTCCACGATTGGCATAATGGGAATACACCTCATCCTCTTTAGGCAATGGTGT
The DNA here is from genome assembly GCA_026770625.1 of Nicotiana glauca. Classification (NCBI taxonomy): domain Eukaryota; kingdom Viridiplantae; phylum Streptophyta; class Magnoliopsida; order Solanales; family Solanaceae; genus Nicotiana; species Nicotiana glauca. The sequence continues at coordinate 48,010 of MU713819.1, read as the reverse complement.
ATATCCAGTGGGTCTATTTTCGTGATTTCTCATAAGCAATTCATTGTTTCGTTCAGCCACAAGTAGAAGAGAAATTAACTGAGAATACTTTGTGAAGACTTTCTCTCGGTACTACTGTTGCAAGACCATATTGGAGGCATGAAACGTTGTAAACGTTTTTTCAAGCATATCATAGTCACTGATATTATCTCCGCAGAGTTTCAATTTAGAGGTAATTCTAAACATAGCAGAATTATATTAAGAAACAGACTTAAAGTCTTGGAGCCTAAGATGAGCCCAATCATATCGTGCTTGTGGAAGAATGACTAACTTTAAGTTGTCATATCTTTTCTTTAAACCATTCCGCAAAAAGTGGATCTTTCACTGAGAGATATTCAATTTTCAATCCTTCATCAAGGTGATGACGCAAGAAAATCAAGGCCTTAGCACAGTCTTGGGTAGATGCTTTATCTTTTTCTTTAATGGCGTCTCCAAGACCCATTGCATCTAAATGAATTTTAGCATCCAATACCCATGTCATATAGTTCTTGCTCGAAATTTCAAGGGCAACAAACTTTCTTTTCATAATATCAGACATAATGTAAAAATTAATAAAAATTTGAGAAAAGCTGTACCTTAATTTTCTCAAAGATCTTCTTGAGATGGTAGAACCCCGTGCTGATAACGTGTTATAAAATGAAAGCAATTTAGTAAAACATGAACAAGAAATGTAGATAGAGAGAAGTAAGAGATTTTCTTCTTCAATTGTGTATATTTTCTCATCTATTACAAGGCCTTTATATATGCATAAAAATGAAGAAAATATGTCATGGAATAAGTTATTAAACATACAAAATATGTCATTGAATATGTGATTAAGCATTTGAGATTAATATCATGGAAGAAGAGTAGACATCCACCATAATGTGATATTTATCATAACAGATGAAAATATTATATATATATATATATATATATATATATATATATATATATATGGCCAAGTTGCAGGAACACAGCTCTTTCAAGTTGTACAGAAGGCACTCTGAGTTGTACTGTAAATTTGGTTATATTTCATTGGTGATTGTATTTACTTTTCTCCTTATTGTGACACGTGCGCTTACACTTTTGTTTGTGTGGAACAACTGGACTCCACCTTCTCAACTCAACTTTCTCCTTCCACAGTTTCATACCCATTTGATCATTTCTTTCTTCTCCAGTGTATTTCATTTCTATCCTCTTTCTCTATATTTTTAATCTCAATTCTTTCTCTTTTCCTTGCATTCACACTACTTGCTTTATGTTTTCCTTTTCGTCATTTACAATTAGAGGTTTGAAATGGCAAATGCTGCTCATTCTCATTCTCTATGCATGTAGATTATGCTCCTAAGGATCAATTCATGTGTAAGGAGGCTTGGCTTATGTGACAAAGAATGTTCGAGTTTCAGAGGTAGAATATCAAGCAGATCAAACTAGTAGAAAGGGTTAGATTTCAGATTCTCCAATTTCTAAGCCGCCCTTCAGGTACATTGCACATTCTTTTCACACCCTTTCAACTTTAGATCCCTTTATTGAAAAAATAATTTCAGTGTTCTGCTCTTGTTTAATTTATTGAGCAGTTGGTCGTGGGTTAAAACTACGGCATTAACAATGGGATACAAACTAAAATGGTTCACCTCTATATTCAATTTTTTTAATTGATTTATGTTTCTTCTAATTTTGCTTTTGTATCGACTTGGTTCTCACAGAGGTGTTAATTTAAGTTTTTTTTATGGTATTCCATATAGAAATGTGGGTGTCTTAACTTTTCTCTTTGCTGGCAATATAAACTGAACTAGGATGCCCCAATTTGTCGTAGGCAAAATATAAACTTATATGATAGAGATTAATTGCTTTTGATTCTGCGTTTATGGGTCACATGTAAATTTACCTATTGATTTTCCCATTATGGATTAACTTCGCTTGATTTTCTGATAGTGGTTTTCCCAAGCATTAAGTACGCATTTGACATTTGGTTATTTTGGAGGTATATTTTTGGGGCAACTAAAGTTTATGAATATGTACTACCTCTGCAATAAAATAGAAATTTCATTGCATTTTGATTTAATTACTTGCATACATTATTAAACTCTGAAGTAATCCGTGTTCGACAGGAGAACCCATGAAGATATGCATTTAGCTTGTTCAATATAATGTTGAATCAAGAAATCAGATGGTTGTCAACACAAGTACCTTCATTTCATGGTTGCAGACAGAATGACCAACAACAACAAAGAAAATATAATAGGTAAGTCATCTTAACTTTCAGCGTATAATTTTCTCTGTTGATGTGGGTGTAGTGTAATGCATGTTTTGTGGGGTCCTCTCTTGCAGAGGTTGTTACTTTCTTTATCTGTATCCGATGTTGCCTCTCTGTTTCTTGAGTTATTTGTGCAATCATTCTTCTAAGTGTTGTTTTGAGATGATAACTAGCAATATCGCTTTTAAAAACTATCAAATACAAATTGTTTCTTAGAAAATATTTTTCAACAAGCAGTTTTGATAATTTTCTTCAGAAAAAATTCCAACAAAGTATTCAAATATTATTAAGGTTTTCCATTCAATTGTTCGAGCGACACGAAATAAGAATCTTGTTCCAATCCTATAGGAGCATTTTTGCAAACTTTATCACCTATAATATCTTCTTAGTTCATTTGGATGATAAAGGATTAATTCATGATCAAAAGATTTTTTGCATTATTAATCATAGATATGAAACTACTACCTTTATATATATGGGTAGTGTTGCATATCAACAAAATAAAACAATCCTGATTTTCTCCATATGAGAGAGCATATTAGGAGATGAAGCTTTATTAGAATCAAATCAATCACCCATGTTCACCATGCTTTACGAATAACATTGTATTTCTGTTAAGGGTGTCTAACGGCCCGGCAGGGCCGGGCCGGGCCTGGATTTTTTGACACGTACGGGTCCGGTTCCGGGCCGGTTACGGGTTAGGTTTTAACGGGTTCGGGTTAATCCGGGTAAAAATTGAACCATAAGGGTTAAGGGTTGAGGGGGCCGGGCCGGGCCGGGTTTAGTGTATTTTTAATTTTTTTTTGGAATTTTATATAACTATTTTAAGTTATATTAATACTTTGTGTTAATTTAAAGAATACAAGGAAATTGGGAAAAAATTACACTTATAAATTGCAAGTACTACATTTATTTCGAAATTCAAAATTAAAGTTTGCATTTACAAAGTAAATTAACAAAAAAATAGTAAAACTAATTTTTCATCCATAATAAATTAATAATACTTCAAATTAATCTAACAAACTAAGCATAAATACGTCTAATAATTTTAAAATAATACAAATTGTCTTAAAATCTTAAAATAACACATATATAGCATATTTTAAAAATAATACGATACCATCATATTCTATGATTTGAGCACTTATAGTTTTATACCCTAAATATATACACTGTATGTTAAATTCCAACAATTTTAAATTATGTTAATTTGTATACAATAATTGGTATATTTATAATATATTCATGGTATATTCACAGTATATTCATGTTATATTCACGTTCCGGGCCGGTCCGGGCCGGGCCGGTTAACCGGTTTAATGGCACTGTTCATCTAACGGGTTTTACCAGGTCGGGTAACCCATTTCAAAAATTTGAACCGTCCAAACCCAGCCCAGCCCCCTCTTACCGGTCCGGGCTAGTTCCGGGTTCTACCGGTCTGGGCCGGTTCGGAACCGGGCTGACCCGGCCCGTTTAACACCTCTAATTTCTGTCTTCAAATATTTGCAAAATATAGAAAATCTTGAAAAGCTTCATGGCACATTAAACAAAAAGATAATGTTTCTTGTTTCCAAATACCAAATTTCAAACATTGAAAGGTGTAAAGTCAAGCCAATCTGAGGAACCAGACCTTTCTAATGGTTGCAATTTATGGTTAAATGTGTAAATTATTGAAATAATTTTATTTGTGTAAACTAGATATTTTTACGTGTTGTTGACAAAGCTATGCTGATTATTTCCTTCTATTGGTAATTCATCTTTCTTCTTACCCTTTCCGTACATTTCAAAGTTGCTCCCATTATAAGAGATGTGATTGTACTTAATTTTTTTGTGTTCTCTTGCGAAAAGGTTTTTTTTGGAGACAGATCATGGAAAGTGACCATTCGATATATTAGCAACACAATTATTAAGAATATCTGGCATTACTTTTACTTTTCCCTTCAATATTCAAGGTTATGTCTTGGTTTCTTTACCTCGAGAAATTTGTGACCTTTCGTTTTATTATTCACTATCAATCTGAGTCTACTCAAGTTGGTTGTCCCAGAATTTAACTCTTAAAGTGGATAACTTAAACTTGTTGGTTTGTGTTAAACTTCTTCGTTCATGAGCACACTTGATTTTTAATGTCAAGATTAGAATTTTATGTTGATAATTACTTGACTTTGCATTGAAGTTTATAACAGTTTGGTTTGTTTTCATATTATGAAACAAAGAGTTCGAAAAAAAGAAGAATTGTGGCTACAAATATGAGATAATTGAATAATTTAAATACATATTGCACTATACAATAAAGATATTCAAGTAAAAAACACATCGCATATTACCGTATCAAGTGCCTAGAAGAATTTTATAGTATGAGAAACATAATGAGTTAGTATCACTCTGTCCAAACCATTTCTGGGAAGGCCAGGAAATGATTCACTCTGGGTTGAGTTTCTGCACTCTTTAACATAAGATTAATCAGTTCTATTTCTCGATGGGTGTAGAGAAACAACTTAAAGAAAGGAAATATATAGCGAAAAAGATCTATGCCATAAAAAAAGTTTGCTGGTTCTTTATGCAAGATCTTAAGGCTGATGCTTTATTTTTACTTTGTCTTTTATTATACTTGACGAAGATACATAATTATACTTCTGTTACCATGCACTTCGGGCAAAGATATATACTCATCATGTATCACATTTGAGAATCTCAAGGTAAAGGATATTATTTTATGGCATTAATCAAAAAATCAGATATTTGTTGATCTTATTTTATTTTTTGACAGAAAATATGATTACCTATGAAGCTGCGAAATCCCCCTTGATGTAGTTGGTAAGAAGTTGCAGCAGAGATGCTGCCTAGCGATATTGAAAACTAAAGTGGTAGCATAACAATATTGCCGACTCCCTAATCTTCAAGAACGAAAAGGTACTGACAATGACTTCAATGGATTCTCAAGATTATTATTAGCAAGAATTCCCAATTCCAAAAGCTTTTCATTTTTGTTTCTCCATTGAGGATGACAAAACTTGCTATGTATTATTGATAAATATTTTTATATTCTTTCAAATATTATTGATTTTTGTTTGGTAGTAAAGCAGAGCATGTCCTACGTCCTTCCTGTTATTCTTTTTTCTTCTCCTACAAAATTAGTTGAAGATATAGTTTGATCCACATGGAACGGTACTTAATCTTCATATTTTGTTGTATTTTTTCATTATGTTAATATGTTGGGTCTTATTAAGAACAAAAAATTTAGCACTCCGTGAAGCATACCTATGGTTAAGCATTGAGGATTGAAGTTGCCTTGTTAATATTTTAGGTTGAGATTAGTTAGTTGGTGAACCTTGGTGTGAGCCCTTCTCTATGATTTTAGGAACATTAAATGGTGATGTGTGGGCCTCGGGAATCAAATATGTACAAGGAGTTCAATGACCATCAACAAACTTGCAGCTATAGTTGGAATTTGTGTAAGCCTTGGTCTTTTTGGCATGTGCCTGTTTCTTCCCATTCCATTGGTCAATCTTGTGGCATTTCTTTAAACTAAGATGAAAGGAGGATATTTAAGCCTGAAAATTTTTAGTGGCTCTGTCACGATCCCAGTTCGCCTTCTGTGAACATGTCATGATAGCACTTAATTCCTACGACTAGGTAAGCCTAACAATACGGAAACAATATAACTTGTGAAAAGAAATAATTAAAACTGAACAAACAAAAAAAAAAATTGTATATAATACCGTTCGGCATATACAACTCAATAACGAGGAAGTCTACAATATCATTCCAAAACCCGGAAACTCATGGGAACACAAGCTAATGAAAGGTAATACACTACTCTAACTCCAGAATGCCTAAAACAAAAGTACAAAAGGAAAGCTAACTGCTTAAGCTAGAATAAGATAGAGACTCCTGGTCCGCGGACATGACAGATGTACCTCGAAGTATCTGTTAGATTTCTTCGCCTTGAGGATAATACGCCTAGGTAGAGCTACCTGGATATGCACATGAAAAACATGCGTAGAAGGGGCATGGGTACACCACAGCGGTACTCAGTAAGTGCCAAGCCTAACCTCGGTCGGGTAGTGACGAGGAAGGTTAGGACCCTACTGAGAATAAACATAATAATAAGTCTTGCAATATTATGAAATAAACAGAAATAATAAGTACAGCTATGAATTAAGACAGGTTATACAAGGTAACAAATAACACATAGAGAATAAGGTAATACGGAGTAACACAGCTCAATATCAATACCAACAGCGAGGATCTTCCAGGATATCGTCCTATAATTTATCAATTGTCCAAGGAGCTCCCGGGATACCGTCTTATAGTCCATCATATGAGTATATCCGAAGGATCTCCCAGGATACCGTCTCGTAGTCCAACTATCAATATGCAGTGGGATCTACCGGAGTCTAACCCGTAGTCCCAAAGTAAATGTGCAGGGGGATCTACTAGGAATCTAACCCGTAGTCCCAAAGTAAACAAACAGGAGGGGGGAGCTACCGGAATCCCTCATCCGTAATTCCAATGTAAATATGCAGTCTCAACAAGAAGGTATTCAGAAATGAAGCTAAAAAATATAAGGCAAAAGGTAGTTCTAGCTTAACATGCTTCACGTAGTACAAACAAAGAAACTTAAGCAAATAGGCAATTTAGATCAACTAAGCATGATTTTCTAAACTAACACAGGCTATAATTGCAAATACAATAAAGCAGGTAAGAAAGAAACTCAGTCTAAATATTTAAATAGAATCGGATTTTCAACAATTATCTCAAGTCGCTCGTCACCTCACGTACAACGTATTCAATTACCAAATATTATATCCTAAAGGGAAGGTTCCCCACACAAGGTTAGACAAGCCACTTACCTCGAACCGGCATCACACTTTTGCCACGAGTATCCGACTCCAAATGGCCCAAATCTATTCAACTCAATTACATATCATAACTAACATCTCAAACAACTGATTCTACTATTTAATTTAAAGCTAAGATGCGAAATTAGGTAAAATGACCAAAACGCCCCTCAAGCCAACGTCTCGGAATCGGATGAAATTAACATTTTCAGAATCCTCATACTTTCACGAGTCCACCCATATATAAATCTCTCAAATGGGAGTTCAAACACCCACTTAAAATTCAAAAATTCGGTCTATGAAGTTTTATCAATTTTTCACCTAAAATTTGAAATTAAAAGGAGAATTTAGGATTAGATTAGTGGGTTATAAGCAAAAAGGAGTCTAGAATCGTTACCCAATCGATGCCTCTGAAAAACTCTCGAAATCTCTCCCAAATCCGAGCTCCCAAGCTTGAGTTTTGATAAAAATGGCTAACCCTCGGATTTTGAAATGTTTATACTGCCAAGATATTTAATGAATCGCGAACACGGAAGAAGGCATGCATTCGCGAAGAAGGAAATTGAAGGTTGCTAAATTGTGCTTTGTGAACGCGGAAGCAGGCTCGCGAACGCGAAGAAGGAAAATATGGTGGCCCAAGATTTACTCTTCGCGAATGCGTAGAATAATACTCGAACGCTAAGGGTGGACTTTGCAAAGGTATGCGAATGCGACATTGGGTATGAGAATGCAAAGGAGGAAATGATAGGGCTTCGCGAATGCGGGGGCACCAAATACGAGCGCGAAGAAGAAATTGTTCCTCCTCCAAGATTACTCTACGCAAACGCGTGGAGGAGGACACGATCGCGAAGGATTTTCTGTAGTTTCACATAACTCCAAAATGCTCCGTTGAGCATCCGAAATACACCCGAGGCCCACGGGGTCTCAACCAAACCTACAGACATATCCCATAACATCATTCAAACTTGTACCAATCCTTAAACCACCTAAAACAACGTCGGAAACTCGAATTAACCAATGATTTAAGCCTAAGAATTTCAAATTCTCTCAAAACACGCTTTCGAAGAAAAATATAACCAAACCACGTCCGAATGACCTAAAATTTTACACACACATCCCAAAAGATATGACGGAACTACTACAACTTCCGGAATTTCATTCCGACCCTCGGATCAAAATCTCACTATCGGACCGAAAAATTAAAAAATTCAAAATTCGGCATTTCAAGCCTAAATTAGCTACAGACCTCCAAAGCACATTCCAAATACGCTCCCAACCCCGAAATCACCTAAGGGAGCTAACAAAATAATTAGATTTCCATTTCGAGGCCGTTTTCACACTGTTCTGACTGCGGGCAACTTTCCAACAATTAACTTATTTAAGGACTAAGTGTCCTAAAACTCTCCCAAACTCAAAATCGAACATCCCGGCAATTCAATTTAGAAGAAATAGACTTGGGAAAAGTAGTTAATAGGGGATCGGGACGTAAATTCTTAAGACGACTGGCCGGGTCATCACATCCTCATGCACTTAAACATTCGTTCATTCTCGAACGAGCATAGAGACATACCTGAAGTTGTGAAAATATGAGTATAACTGCTGCGCATATCCTGCTCGGTCTCCCAGGTCGCCTCCTTGGCCGGCTGACCCCGCCACTGAACCTTTACTGAAGCAATGTTCTTTGACATTAACTTTCTGATCGACTTGTCCAATATAGCCACTGGCTCCTCAACATAGGATAGATCCTTGTCCAATTAGACTGAACAGAATTCCAATACATGCGACGGGTCACCGTGATATCTCTGGAGCATCGAAATATGAAATATCGGATAAACTCCTGCCAAAAGGGCCAATAAGCAACCTCGGACTCATAAGCAACCTCCACAATGCACTTCAATGCCTCAAAAGGGCCAATAAATCTCGGAATCAACTTCCTTTTCTTCCCAAATCTCATAACGCCCTTCATATGCAAAACCCGAAGCAGAACCCGCTCTCCGACCATATACGAAACATCACGAACCTTCCTGTCAGCGTAGCTTTTCTGTTTGGACTAATCTGTACAGATTTTATCATGAATCACCTTAACCTTCTCCGATGCGTCCTGAACTAACTCTGTGCCCAATAGTCTGGCCTTACCCGGCTCAAACCAATCCACCGGAGATCTACACCTCATACCATATAAAGCCTCATACGGCGCCATCTGAATGCTGGACTGATAACTGTTGTTATAAGCAAACTCTGCCAATGGTAAGAACTAATCCCAAGACCCTCCAAACTCAATCACACACGCATGACGCATATCTTCGGGAATCTTAATATTGCGTTTGGACTGTCCGTCCGTCTAGGGGTGAAATGATGTGCTTAACTCCACCCGAGTATCCAACTCCTGCTGAACGGCCCTCCAGAACCATGATGTGAACTGAGTACCTCTGTCTGAAATAATAGAAGCTGGAATACCATGCAGACGGACAATATCCTGGATATAAATCTCCACCAACCGCTCCGAAGAATAAATGGTACATACAAGAATGAAATGAGTGGACTTGGTCAGCCGATCCATAATAACCCAAATGGCATCAAGCTTCTTCAAGGTCCATGGGAGTCCAGATATAAAGTCCATGGTGATATGCTCCCATTTTCACTCCGGAATCTTTATCTGCTAGAGCAATCCACCCAGTTTTTGGTGCTCATACTTCACCTGCTGGTAGTTGAGGCATCTAGATACATACCTAACTATGTCTTTCTTCATCCGCCTCCACCAATAGTGTTGCCTCAAGTCTTGATACATCTTCACGACACCTGGATGGATGGAGTACTGCAAACTATGGGCCTCTGTTAAAATCAACTCTCAAAGCCCGTCAACATTAGGCGCACAAAATCTGACCCTGCATCCTCAATACCCCGTCATCTCCAATGGTCACATCTCTGGTATCACCATGCTGAACCTTGTCCTTGAGGACAAGTAAATGAGTGTCATCATACTTACGCTCCCTAATACAATCGAATAGGGAAGACCGAGAAACCACGCAAGTTACGACCCGACTAGGCTGCGAAAGATCCAATCTCACAAACTGACTGACTAAGGCCTGAACATCCATCGCCATAGACCTCTCTAAAGCTGGTAAATATGCCACACTTCCCAAACTCTCCGCCCGGCGACTCATGGCATCCGCCACCACATTGGCCTTGCCAAGTGATACAGAATAGTAATATCATAGTCTTTCAGCAACTCTAACCACCTCCTCTGGCGCAAATTTAGATCTTTTTGCTTGAACATGTGCTACAAACTCCGGTGGTTAGTATAGATCTCACAAGGCACACCATATAAATAATAACGCCAGATCTTCAAGGCATGAACAATAGCAGCTAACTCAAGGTCGTGGACAGGGTAATTCTTCTCATGTATCTTCAACTGTCTGGACGCATAGGCAATCACCCTACCGTCCTGCATCAATACCGCTCTGAGGCCAATTCGCGAGGCATCATAATAAATTATATAGGAACTCAAACCTGTAGGCAATATCAAAATTGGGGCTGTAGTCGAAGCAATATTGAGTTTTTGAAAGCTCGCCTCACACTCTATCAATTGAAATGGAGCCTCCTTCTGGGTCAATCTAGTCATAGGGGCCGCAATCGATGAAAATACCTCCACAAAACGATGGTAGTAGCTCGCCAAACCAAGGAAACTGCGAATCTCTATAGCTGAGGACGGCCTGGGCCAGCTGTGGACGACCTCTACCTTCTTCGAATCCACCCGAATGGCCTCACTCGATACCACGTGGCCTAAGAATGCCGTAGAACTTAACCAAAACTCACATTTTTAGAATTTTGCATATAACTTCTTCTCTCTTAGGGTCTGAAGCACGGTCCTCAGATGTTGCTCATGATCTTCCCAACTCCGGGAATACACCAGAATATCATCAATAAAAACAATAACAAACAACTCGAGATATGGCCTGAACACACTGTGCATCAAATGCATAAAAGCTGCTGGGGCATTGGTCAGCCCAAGTGACATAACAAGGAACTCGTAATGACCATACTGAGTCTTGAAGGAAGTCTTCGGGATATCTGGATCCCGAATCTTCAACTGATGATAACTTGAGTGTAAGTCAATCTTAGAAAACACCCGTGTGCCCTGAAGCTGGTTAAACAGATCATCAATACGAGGCAAATGATAACGGTTCTTCGCTATAACCTTGTTCAACTGACGATAATCGATACACAAGCGCATAGAACCATCATTTTTCTTCACAAACAAAACAGGAGCACCCCAAGGTGAGATACTGGGTCGAATAAAACCCTTATCAAGCAATTCCTGCAACTGATCCTTCAACTCTTTCAACTTAGGAGGAGCCATACGATACGGAGGAATGGAATGGGTTGAGTGCCCGGCAACAAATCAATGTCTCCATCGGGTGGCATGCCTGAAAGATTAGCTAGAAACATATCAGGATAATCCCGTACTACTGGGACTCAACAGAAGGCATATCAGCACGGACATCTCTTACATAAGCTAAATACGCGGCACACCCCTTCTCAACCATACGCTGAGCTTTAAGGAAAGAGATAATTCTTCTGGGAGTGTGATATAAAGTACCACTCCACTCAACACGCGGAATACCTGGCACAGACAGCGTCACAGTCTTGGCGTGACAATCAAGAATAGCATAATAGGGCGACAACCAATCCATGCCTAAGATAATATCAAAATCAACCATGCTCAGTAACAATAAATCTGTTCTGGTCTCAAAACTACGAATAGTAACCAAACATGACCGATAAACGCGGTCCACAATAAGAGAATCCCCCACAAGAGTAGAAACATAAACATGGGCACTCAAAAAATCCCGAGGTACACCCAAATACGGAGCAAAGTAAGAAGACACATAAGAGTAAGTAGAGCCTGGATCGAATAGAATCGATGTCTCTTTATGACAAACCAGTATAATACTTGTAATGACAGAGTCGGAGGCAACAACATGGGTATGAGCAGGAATAGCATAATATCTAGCCTGGCCTGCCCCTCAAGGGCGACCTCTACCTCCCCGACCTCCGCCCATAGTCGACTGGGCAGATGGGGTAGCAGCTAGAGCTGTGATCATGGCCTGAGAACTATAAGGAGCATGCTGTGGCTGAGCAGTCTATGAAGATGCACCCCTACCAAGTCTGGGGCAGTCTCTAACTATATGGCATGTATCACCACACTCGAAAAAAGCTCTGGGAGGATGCGGTGGCTGTGACTATCTAGGGCCAGGTCTGTTGAACTGACCTCTAAAAGCACCCCGCACAGGAAGCACGCTAGAAATTGGAGGTGCATAGTAAGGATCCTGAGGTCTAGACGAAGCTGGAGCACTGCTGGCTACTGGAAGAGCTGAATGAATGGGGTGACCCACATAACCCCAGCCATGACGACCTCTACTGTGGTACGAGCACCAGAGTAGTAGCCCGACTCTCGAGACCTCTTGGCCTCTCTCTTCTCTCGCTCCCTAGCAAGCATACCATCGATCCTCCTAGCAATGCTCACTACCTGCTGATAAGGAATGTCCATCTCCAACTCTCGAGCCATGCTAGATCGGAAAGTGGAATAAGCCCCTCAATGAACCGGCAAACTCTCTTACGAACTGTAGCAACCAAGGCCGGTGCATGCCTAGCCAATCTAGTATAACGGATAGCATACTCCGAAATGGTCATAGCACCCTGGCGGAAATGCTTAAACTCTGCGTGCCATGCATCCTTGAGGCTCTGAGGGACAAACTCTCATAAACATATCTGAGAACTAGATCCAGGTCAGTGAAGCAGCCTCGGCTGGACTGTCTATCTCATAAGTACGCCACCAATCATAGGCGGCTCCCTGAAGCTGAAAGGCAGTAAAGGAAACCACGCTAGACTCTGCTATGCCTATAGTGCAAAGGATACGGTGGCACTCCTCTAGAAATCCCGTGGCATCGCCTGATGCAAGTCCATTGAATACAGGAGGACCATACTTCTTGAACCTCTCAAGCTTCCGCTACTCAACCTCTGAAGCAGCTGACCCACCTTCGGGCTGAACTGGCACTGACGACAGTATAGGAATGATCTCTGGGACCTACTCCACGTGTACTCTGTGCTCAGGGGTGCAGGCAGCGGGAGTCTGGGCTCCTCCTTCGGCCTGGGATATGGCTGTAGCAAGGGGAAGCAACCCTACCTGAGCCAAGGTGGTGTACATAGACATGAACTGAGCTAACGTCTCCTGAATGACTAGAGTAGTCATGGCAATAGGCGTGTTAGGTGCCTGGACTCCGGCTGGATCTGCTGGTGGTACCATGGCCGCTCGCGCAAGTGTTCTCAACGCACCACGTGCATGTCCTCGGCCTCTACCCCAGCCCCGGCCTCTGACGGCTGCAGTAGGGGGCGCGGGTGACTGATAATCTCGAGTAGCGTATCCTCACAATCTGTGAGAGAATAGAAGACAGAAGTGTAGAATTTGTGATGTCAAAATATCGCACGATAAGGAAATCAAATGAAGTGAAAAATTTCCTAACAGTTACATAGCCTCTCATAGATAAGTACACACGTCTCCGTACCGATTAGCAAGACTCTAATAAACTGGCCTGTGTTTCGTGACTCCCATAAACCTATAGCTCTGACATCAACTTGTCACGACCCCAGTTCGCCGTCCGTGAACATGTCGTGATGGCATTTAGTCCCTACGACTAGGTAAGCCTTACAATGCGGAAATAATATAACTTGCGAAAACAAATAATTAAATTGAAAAAACTAGAAGGAAAACTGTATATAAATGCCGCTCGGCATATACAACTCAATAACATGGAAGTCTAAGTTATCATCCCAAAACCCAAAAACTCACCGTAACACAAGCTAACGAAAGGTAATACACTGCTCTAACTCCAGAATGTCTAAAACAAAAGTATGAAAGGAAAGATAACCGCTAAAGCTAGAATAAGATAGAGACTCTTGGTCTGTGGACGCGACAAATGTACCTCGAAGTCTCTGCTAGATCTCTTCGCCTCGAGGATAATACGCCTGGGTAGAGCAACCTGAATCTGCACACGAAAAACATATGTAGAAGGGGCATGAGTATACCAAAGCGGTACTCAGTAAGTGCCAAGCCTAACCTCGGTCGGTTAGTGATGAGGAAGGTCAGGGTCCTATTGAGAATAAACATAATAATAAGTCTTGCAACAATATGAAACAAATAGAAATAATGAGTACAACTATAAAGTAAGACAGGTTATACAAGACAACAAATAACACACAAATAATAAGGTAACACGGAGTAAAATAGCTCAATATCAATACTAACAACGAGGATTTCCCAGAATCCCACATCCGTAGTCCCAATATAAATATGCAGTCTCAACAAGAAGCCATTCAGAAATGAAGCTCAAACATACAAGGCAATAGGTAGTTCTAGCCTAACATGCTTCACGTAGTACAAATAAAGCAACTTAAGCAAATAGGCAATTTAAATCAACTGAGCATCCTTTTCTAAACTAATACAGGTTATAATTGCAAATAGAATAAAGCGGGTAAGAAAGAAACTCAATCTAAATATTTAAATAGAACCGGATTTTAACAATTAGCTCAAGTACGCACCCATCACCTCATGTACAAGGCATTCAATTACCAAATATCATGTCCTAAGGGGAAGGTCCCCCACACAAGGTTAGACAAGCCACTTACCTCGAACCGGCTCAAAAATCAACTCGCAATCACACTTTTGCCATGAGTATCCGACTCCAAATGACCCAAATCTATTCAATTCAATTACATATCGTAAATAATATCTGAAACAACTAATTCTTCTATTTAATCCAAAGCTAAGATGCAAAATTAGGTAAAATGACCAAAATGCCCTTCAGGGCTACGTCTCGGAATTGGATGAAATCAAAATTTTTAGAACCATCGTACTCTCAGGAGTCCACCCATATATAAATCTCTCAAATCGAAGTTCAAACACCCACTCAAAACTCAAAAATTTGGTCTATGTAGTTTTATCAATTTCACCTGAAATCCGAAATTAAAATTAGAATTCATGATTAGATTAGTGGGTTATGAGCAAAAAGGAGTCTAGAATCGTTACCTAATCGATGCCTCTCAAAAACCCTCGAAATCTCTTCCAAATCTGAGCTCCCAAGCTTGAGTTTTGGTAAAAATGGCTAACCCTCGGATTTTGAAATGTTTATGCTGCCCAGGTATTTAATGAATTGCGAACGTGGAAGAAGTCACGCATTCGCGAAGAAGGAAATTGAATGCTGCTAAATTGTGCTTCGCGAACGTGGAAGCCGGATTGCGAACACGAAGGAGGAAAATATGGTGGCCCAGGATTTACTCTTCGCGAATACGTGTAACAATACGCGAACGCGAAGGGGAAAAGGGGTCTGCAGCAGCTGAAGGATTTTCTGCAGTTTCACACAACTCCAAAATGCTTCGTTGAGCATTCGAAACACACCCGAGGCCCCCGGTAGGTCAACTAAACCTACGGATATATCCCATAATATCATTCAAACTTGTACCACTCTTTGAACAACCTAAAACAACGTCGAAAACTCGAATTAATCAATGACTTAAGTTTAAGAACTTCAAATTCTCTCAAAATACGCTTTCGATAAAAAACCTAACCAAACCACGTCTAAATGACTTGAAATTTTACACACACATCTCAAAAGACATGACGGAACTACTTCAACTTCTAGAATTCCATTCCGACCCTCGAATCAAAATCTTACTATCGGACTGGAAACTTCAAAAATTCAAATTTCGGCATTTCAAGCCTAAATTAGCTACGGACCTTCAAAATACATTCCGAATACGCGCCTAATCCCGAAATCACCTAACCGAGCTAACGAAACAATCAGATTTACATTCCGAGACCGTCTTCACATTGTTATGACTATGGGAAACTTTCCAACACTTCAGCTATCATTTAGGAACTAAGTATCCCAAAAATCTTCGAAACTCCAAACCGAATATCCCGGCAATTCAATTTAGTGGAAATAGACTTGGGGAAAGCAGTTAATAGGGGATCGAGGCGTAAATTTTTAAGACAACCGACCGGGTCATCTCAGACTCCCCTTGGCATACAGGTGATTCCAAAGATTGTGATATCAGTAGAATTTGAATGATAGGTTATAAAAACAGAATGTTCCTAATAGATTCATTCAGCATCTTTTTCTTTGGATTCTTTTTTGGTTGCAAGTTATCACTAGTTGTGCTAAATTTGATTTCTTTTCTTTTGTTCATGGTTTGCTATTGCACTCCGATTGAAGATGCTTTTGGCTGATATCAACTTCTTTTGTATAAATGACCCATTTATCCATTTTAGAAAAACAAGCTTAAAATTTTGAATATATTAGATTATTTTACCGTGCGTAGCACGGCTATCACTTTCTAGTATATATATATATTCACGTTTTAGATCGTTCATTTTTTGCTTATGTGTCCATGAGTGGAAGTCAGAAGGGACCCCTAAGTCTGAAGGCTTATTACCTACTCCAGAAGTATGTGGAGTTAGTTTGGGTGTCAAGTATTTGGATTGTTGAGGATATGTATTCTACGCGGGTTATATTTTCTTATATAGCGGAAGGTTTCATAAGGATGTTTCATCTGAAAAGCATTATATCTATATGGGATATTTTGTACCATTGGATTTCATAGAGTGATAGCTCACTAAATGATTTTGGCAATTATGATAGGTGGTTTGGGTGTACGTTGAGTTGAGCTAAGTTTGCTTAATTTTTTCATAACCGACAAATGGAGTACGTTGTCTTGTATACTTCTTGAGAAAGAATACAATAGGATTTGGAAGAATGAAATTCAACATTTCTGCTCTAAGTTGAAAAAGTTAATCAAGTTTGACCTTTTAGCATTTAACTTTGAATGGAGTTCCGTCAGTTCGGTTAGCTCCGTTGTGTGATTTTGGATTGCGTCTGGATTGTAATTTGGAGGTCCGTCGGTAAATTAGTCTTGAATTGGTGAAAGTTGGATTTTTCGAAAATTTAATCGGTATTGGACTTTTTAATATCAGGATCAGATTCTGATTGTGAAAGTTGGAATAGGTTCTTAATGGCAAAAGTGACCTATGCGCAAAATTTGAGGTCAATTGGAGGTTATTTGATAGGTTTCAGCATCAGTTGTAAAAGTTGAAGTTTCAAAGTTTATTGATTTTGATTTGAGGTGTGATTCATCATTTCGAGGTAGTTATGCGTGATTTGAAGCTTTGAGTAGGTTCGTTTTATCATATAGAGTTTGTCTGCAAAATTCGACGTCATTTGAAATTGATTTGATATGGTTCGGATGCTTTATTGCGATTCTAGAAGTTCTTGAAGTTTAGTTTGATCTTTATGCATTTTGGCGTCCGATTCGTGGTTTTAGGGGTTATTTTGATGATTTGATCGCAGAGCGAGTTTGTGTTGTGTTTCTAAACCTGGGTGCATGGTTGGTTTGGAGCCTCGGTGGCTCAGGTGATTTTCAGATTGGTTTCAGAATGATTTTTCATAAACTTTTATTACTGGTACTGGTGTCATCGCATTTTCAATATTTTTATTGTAAATGCCACTATTGCAATTGCGAAGCAGCCTCGCATTTGCGAAGCTAGGTTATTGGGGAAAGGACTCGCATTTGAGAGGAATTTGCCTCTTTTGCGAGGCCTGTAGAGTTCCCATTTGCGGACTCAGTATCGCATTTGCGATAAAGGCCTGAGCTGAGTTTGTTCGCATTTGCGAACAACTGGTTGCTTTTGCAAAGGTCTAGTGTTCGCAGTTGCGACCTTTTTGATTGCATTTGCGAAGGTAGCAGAGAAATTCAATCTTCGCATTTGCGATGAGTTCTTCGCATTTGCGAGGTTCGCAAATCGCAAATGCAACATCTGCAGCCCGTTAAATGCTGAGAATTTCGAGGCGTAGCTTCATTTTGTATATTTTGAACCCTAGCTTCAATGAGGCACAATTTTGTGAAGGTATATTCTTACCAAATCATTGGGTAAGTATCTCTAATCAATCATCAACTATATTTCATGATATTATATAAGATTTAACATCAAATTCATGAGAAATCTAGGGAAAACATTTGGAGATTTTCTCAAAGTTTTGAAAAATAAAAACATGGGATTTGAGAGTCGAATAGGACTCGGATTTAAAAATAAAACATATATTTGGGCACGTGAGGCTATGGCTAGTCAAGACCTAGCCTTAGGCCGGGTTTTGACCCTGCGGGCCTATGGTTTGACTTTTTAGAAATCTAATGAAAATTACAGCTTTATTAATTAAAATTATTTTCTCTTGCATTGTGTGATTTATTCAAGTCGTCGCTGACTACATTGAGCTGAGCGGAGGCAAATTGTAAAGGAAAAAGACTAAATTAAATGTTGCGTTAGCCGAATTGAGGTAAGTATCTTACCTAACTTTGTTGAGAAATTTTTTTCTCCTATTTGACATTGTTTGCTACATGCGGGGGTAATATATATATGAGGTGACTAGCGTATAGATATATGTGCTAGGGTTAATCATGCTCAGGGGTAGATTTTGTTATAGTTGTGTTTTGTGGAACTACCGACCTTCTTGCTTCATGCCTCACTTGAAATTTAGATATTAATAACATAGTATTTGATGTTAGAAATCAAGACTTAGCCTAATATAACTTGATCAAATTTGATGGAATCCTGAGAATACATTGATGTGTCAAATTTGATCATCTATATGTGTAATCATTAATATATAGCTACAACCGATCTTCTTGAGATACTAGATTATATGCTTGTGTTGTTGATTATTTCGCAATAGGGCGGTGCGGGTGCGGGGCGGGCGGGGCGG
>MU713819.1:0-25980 GCA_026770625.1 Nicotiana glauca | reverse complement strand
GGGCGGGTTTAAATTTTGCGGGTTCAGACAGAACCCGCCCTGCACCCGCACCGCCTGCCATTCCTAATCATTTGTGAAAATTGTGGAAGTACTTGAATAATACGGTTCTTGAGGGTCTATTGAATCATTACGGGCTTGGAAAGTTGTGATTGTAATTTACTTGGAATAATCATTTAAACAGTATCCTTGATATTATTTATGCTTCCCGCCCTGTTTGTCATTGATACATAAATGCTTGGTAAGGAAGAGTGTAAAGCATGAAGGGTGATGCCGTGCCACTATTTATCTATTATCATGTGAGAGAAACTGTAAAGCACAAAGGGTGATGTCGTGTCACGATCCTAGTTCGCCCTCCGTGAACTGTCGTGATGGCACATAGTTTCTACGACTAGGTAAGCCTAACAATGCGGAAGAAATAATTAAAATCCAAAATAACCAAATGAAACAGTATTAAAAATGCCGTTCGGAATATACAATACAACTTCTCAAAAACTAATACACTTTTTCAAAAATCGGAATCTTATGAAACCACAAGCATTTGAATATCTAACAGTGTCTAACTCCAGAATGTCTAACAAAGAAAGGAAATAAAGAGAGGCTAATACTTAAAAGTGAGAATAGAAAGGGACTCCTCGGTCTGAGGACACGGTAGATATACCTCGAAGTCTCTACAAAAGCGCCTCCCCTCAAGGATGATAAGACTGAGTGAAAGTACCTGGATCTGCACATGAAAAACATGTGCAGAAAGGGCATGAGTACATCACAACTGTAACGACCCGACCGGTCGTTTTGAGCTCTAGCCGTCGTTCAGTGGTCCGAGGCCATGAGCAACTTCATTTCTATATCGACTTGTGCGTATGGTCGGAATTGAAATTAAGAAAGATCAGAGTTAAATTTAAATGAAAATTCTCATTTTAAAAGCCTTAAGTTGGAGAAAATGGCTACGAGTGGAATTTCGAGTAAACAACCTCGGAATCAAGGTCTAAAGTTTCCAGCAGGTTCGTATGATGATTTCGGACTTGGGCGTATGCCCGGATAGGGTTTTGGATGACCCGAGAGTGTTTTGGAGCCTATTGTGGAAGTTAACATTTTAGAAGAAATTTTATAAGTTTGGTTTGAAGTGCATTTCAGTGTTATCAATGTCCGTTTGGAATTTCGAGACTGGGAGTAGCTCCGTATGGTGATTTGGAGTTAGGAGCGCGATCGAAAGTGAATTCGGGGGCCCGTAGGTCATTTTGAAGCCATTTGGCTAAAGGTAGAAATTTGAAGGTTTTTGAGAAGTTTGACCGAAAGTGGACTTTTTGATATCGGGGTCAGAATCCGATTCCGAAAGTTGGAATAGGTTCGTAATGTCAAATATGACTTCTGTGCAAAATTTGAAGTCAATCGGACGTGATTTGTAGGTTTAAGCATCGGAAGTAGAAGTTGGAAGTTCTAAAGTTCATAAAGCTTGGATTGGAGGTTGATTCGTGATTTTAGCATTGTTTAATGTGATTTAAGGCCTCGAGCAAGTCCGTAATGTATTTTGGGGTTGGTAGGTTTGGTTGAGGTCCTGGGAGCCTCGGGTGGATTCCGGGTGGTTAACGGATCGAAAATAGATTTTTGAAAATAGGTGAAGCAGCTGGTATCTGGTATTTCTGCTTCTGCGGAAATGGGACCGCAGAAGCGGCCCCGCAGAAGCGAGGAGGAAGCCGCCGAAGCGGTCGAGCGTGAGGGCAGCCAGGGTTGCAGAATCGGCCCTTGATTCGCTGATGTGCAACCGCAGAAGAGGTTGGTTGCGGAAGCGGAAAAAGTTCCGCAGGCGCGAAAAAGGCTGGAGGCAGAGAGTTGTTCAAAAATCGGATTTTGGTCATTTCTCTCATATTTTCATGGCTTGGGCGATTTTTGGGGAGCTCCAAGAGAGGGTTTTCATCATCAATGAGAAGGTATGTTATTCCCACCTATTATAAGTTAAATACATTGATTATGTATAGATTTTTAGCATGTAAATGGGTAGAAAATTGAGGGTTAGAGAAAGACATAGAAAATTTGTCTTCTTGGATTTTGACCACGATTTTAAGTATGAAATTAAGAGAAAATTATATATTTGAGTTCCTAAGGTCATGGCAAAGTTTATCTTCAAAAAATGTCAGATTCCGGGCACGTAGGCTCGAGGGCATTTTTGTTAACTTTTTGATCGGGGTTAGGAATTGTTATAAATTGGATTGTAATGAGTAACTTAGCATATATTAATGGATTTGTATCACAATTGGCTAGTTTTAGAGCTTTGGGCGTTGGTTCGAGCCTTCGAAAGAATGTAGAAATCCGATTATGGATCTTCGGAGCGAGGTGAGTCTCCTTTCTAATCTTGTGAGGGGGAAATTTACCCCATAGGTGAAATAATTGATCATGTGCTCCTATATGTGGGGGGCTACGTATGCATGAGGTGACGAGAGTCCGTGCGTAGCTACTATTATGCTATTGTCCGGGTAGTCTAGGACCCAAAAGCATGTTATACTTTAAATAATTGTAATCTTATGGATAGTTGAATTGCTTAAACCACATCAAAATAATAAATGAATTTTTAACAGGATTTGAACCTTATTTCTTTAAAAAAATTGTTAAAGGAGAATTGATTTTATTTGGATAATTATTCATCGATAAAATTCTAATTGGCTATTCGAGCATGTATATTATGTGTACCTGCGTCACATTGATGATTCACGAGCAGGGTGATCGTGCATATTATGTGTACCTGCGTCGCATGGATGATTCGTGAGCAGGGTGATTGTGTATCTGATGTGTACCTGCGTCGCATGGATGATTCGCGGGCAGCGTGATTGTTTATTTTATGTTGACCGCGTCGCATGGATAATTCGCGAGTAGGGTAATAGATGCATCTATTGGTTCGGCCCGCTCGACCCTCGGCAGTGCACAGTTTATATGCCTATTGGATCGGGCCGTCGCCTCGGTGTGATTTGCGCATGTTATTTGTCGCTTGAGAATTGTAAATGTGGATTTGGCCTTTCGTGGCTTGACATAAATTGATAAGATAATAAAGAATAAATATTGGAAGCCCTTGCTTAATTGTTGAAGGTGTTTTACCTGTTTTTTGGCTTCGCGAATTTGAACTACTTTATAAATCCATAATTTTTCTCGCATTTCTAGAATATTGTTAATTGGCCTCTAGTAAGTGTCGGAGTTGGCCATCTCGTCGCTACTCCTTCGATATTAGGCGGGATACTCACTGAGTACACGTTGATTACGTACTCATACTATACTTCTGTGCATTTTTGTTGCACAGGTGTGTATATACCTCTAGCAGCCTACTGGGCGTAGCATCATGGATGACTCTAGGACTAGGTGAGCTGCATTGTTCGAGATGACCCGCAGCTAGTATAGTTCCCTTAAGTATTTTTATTATTTGTTCCCTATCCACTGTATTTCGGACAGAGGTTGTATTTTATTTTTCTTATCGATAGTTGCCCATGCACTTGTGACACCGGGTTCTGGGGATGTAATTGGATTTATTCGAAAATCTTAAAAGTTGTTCAGTATTTCATTATTTATTCAGAGGAATATACTGAGTCTTGTTTAAATCGTATAAAAAAAATGTTTCCAAAATTGTTATAACGAGGATTTAATTAAGTATTCTAATTGGCTTGCCTGATATTGGTGTCCGGCGCCACCACGACCCTTAGTGGATTTTGGGTCGTGACAACATGGTATCAGAGCACTAGGTTCCCGTCGGTTTCACGAGTTATGATCAAGTCTAGTAGAGTGTCGTGGATCGATACGGAGACGTCTGTACTTATCCTCGGGAGGCTACAGGGCTGTTAAGAGTACTTCCCTTTTTGATTCCCTTATCGTGCGGTTCGATTCCTTTGAGGCTTATGCCTTTGATTTCTTCCTATTTAACCTTACGCGAGCGCTTGTTATAAATAAAAGATTTAAGGATTGTAATAGCACTACAAATGTGGTGTGGAATAATTTTTCCCGGTATAGTTGATTGGACTATGGTAGTCACATTATGGAGGGATATTCTATTGTGTCAGCTTAGTAACAGAACTTCTGAGAGCCTTGAAGCTAGGCACAGGTTTCCAGGATGCTTATGAGCGATTATTCTGCAGTGTTGTTGTGATGGTAGGATATTTGCCCATGTATTGGGGCAGTGAATGGATTGAAGGGAAGTTTACTCAGCGTGTAATCAAAGGATTCAGTATTTTATTCCCGACAGGAAAAAAGACAGTCAGACTAAGAATGGTCAGGTGTGGGCTGGTGGAAATAATGAGGCTTCGTATTTGCAAGCGTGGTTGAGATTTCTTTTATGAGAGGGTGTCGTGGTCCTGATTGAACGTACTAAGTTGTTGGTGTTATAATATGCTACAATTTGCCTTTATGGCAGGATATTGTGAGATAATATTGTAGGTACAACTATCAGATATCGCATGATGCGATGGTTTAAGATCGAATCAAAATATCTAATGTTGACGGCTCGATAAAGATGACCTTTGGAAAGGTTAAAGTTAGCAGCAATGGTGGATTCAAGTGCCACGAAGATATATTTCATTTAAGGCAATAATTGCGCATCAAAGTATGATGAAGGACATGTGGGAAGTGTCAGGTGGTGTTTAAAACTTCTAGAAGGCCAAGTATGAGGAGCAAGGTCGAGTGGTTAATTAAAGAGATAAGTTCCGCCAAAGTGGGAGAGTGGCGAGGATTGCATATGGGCTTGGTAGTAGGATTACTACGTGCCTTAAAGAGAGTTTGGATCGAATTGGGGATTTTAGTGATTGGTGATTAAAGCCTATGGGTATGATGTGAAGTATGGGCTATTATGCGGCAGAAGATTGATATGGCGGAAAGGAGCTGCTTGAAATGGAGGAGGGTGCAACATAACCCTGAATTTGGAAGGATGTTGCCACACATTTAATTGATGTCCGCGAGGGGCGAATGGACTTGTGCAACTGGAAGGTGAGCTCGGACTCAGGATGGGCTATTGGTGTCATAGTGAATGTACCACATGCAGCAGCGTGGGAAGATGTCGGTAGGTGATTCCCCTTGGTGGGTTATTCCCCGTGAGCAGGTTAGCGGTCGCGTGGTTGGCGAAGCTTCTGCAAAGAATTATATTGGTTGTTCAACAAAGAGATCGGTCATGCGAATGTGGTTAATGATTCAGAATATAAAAGATGGGGATTTACAGGAAGATTCCGAGAAATTTTGATAACTTATGGCGCGAGGTTATGTCAATAAGAGGTAAAAAGGTCGGGCGAACTTAAGAATGGTGAAATGATGGCTTCATGCTAAGTGGGAGAGTCCCATCGTTTATGATTGGGCTGTATGATTAACTATTTGCGTGATTTCTGGTTATTAGCATATTGATGGATTAATTCAGCTACGAGAAAAGATCATAAGTGGTAACTCGAGCAAATGAATTGTTGGAGGCATGCGATGGTTGGCCTTATTGGCTCATGTTCGGATTTGGAAAAAGGTTCAGGATTTATGCCTTATGTGGATACAGGTTTCAGAGAAAGAAATTTCGTCGGGTGCTTCGCCGAGAGAGTATTCGTGTGTTATAAGATTTATGGAGTGAATTATATTCGGGACCAAGTTAGAGTGGGTCGCTCTCTATAATGGTCCTAGTGAATTCAAAAGTTAAATTGTCGTGCCCAATGATTTCGAGCCTAAGAGTACAGTTAAGAATCAAGCTTTGTAGCAGCTTATGAGAAGGTGCCTAGGATGTTCTATGATATTTTGACTTGTGGCATAGGATTTGAGTGATATGGAATAGTTCGTGGGAATGGAGACAGCCTGGTCTTGTGATTTAAGGTCACTCGGGGCGAGTGTAGATGTAGTATGTTATGCGTTGAACGGAGTTAGTCTTATTTTTAAGGCAAGCAAGGAGGAATTAGAAGAAGGTAAATTGATTAGCCAAAGGTGAATTGGCATATTGGGGACAATGATCAGTTCGTTCTGCGAGATCAAGTTATGTGTATGATTTGTGGCGGTACGTGTGAGGCCTGTCGCCAGCCATAATTGATGATTTATCAGGGGCATTCGTCTGTTATGGCTTGTTGAGTGGAAGCGGATTCCGGAAGGGCTATGGTGGCTTGGACCACTACTTGCAGATTTGCATATTCTACGGTTATGGGAAATCACCTGTGTATTGCTATGATTCTCCTGAAGTGAGTTAAGTGCAAGGTTCTTATGTGATGAAATGTGAAAATATTAATGAATTCGGATTATGATGAAAATCGTGTCCTATCATATATTGGCACGTTGGGTGCGGTGAGAGGTATGGAAATGTGAAGTGAGGATCAAGGTTGCAGTTCGGTGCTGACAAGGATGTCACGGGCTCAGATGGGCGAGGAAGGGGTTGAATGATTAGAGTAAATTGGTATTGTCCCCAGCATCACCTGGGATCGATGTGTTGTGGAAAAGGCTTTGCATCCTGGTTAAGGATTTTGGATCGCTTTTCAGCGTTAGTGCATTTGATGGTTTAGATGTGCGGACCGTTATTTATTTCGGAAGATTGTGGGAGCGAGTCCCACGGAAAAATTGTATAAGTGTGACATGTAGTCACTTGATTTGCTAAAGATTTAAACCAACTATGAGGATTGTGGTAATATCATTAATTTGAGAATTTATGCCTGGAGGGCGCTTTGTATATTGGGTTATGAACTGAGGAGGTTGCTCCGATTATGATGGTTATTCATATGTGTTATGAGGCAAAAGGGAGTTACTACAGATCTTTGAAAGGTCATTGGCCAAGTTGGTGCAATCAGAAATCCGCTTGAGATCGGTGGATTGATTTATTTGTGAACATGGCTTTATATCAGGCCAGTTGTGTTCGTTTCAGTGAGAGTTCCCTATTGAGGAACAGTCGGGGTGTTATTTTGTCATCAACTATTCCAGGTAATGATGTATTGTGCCGTATGAGTTGTGAAACGGCTTGGTAAATTTTTATGTGTTGAGGTTCCGCGTGGCGATGATGTTATGTGAGCAGAATGGCTTTTGAGATTCAGATCTTGTATCGCACCTCAGTTGTGCTTGAGTTTTGTAGCCTATGGCGCTATGTGTTTTCTCAGGGATGGTATTATGCACTTAGCGTGCTTGCGATCGAAATTCGATATTTTTATTGTAATGAGCAATTTAGCTCGACGTACATCTCCTTATGTGAGTTCTATGTGTGGATCGGGTGGCACGCCGCCATGGGTATGTTATTTGGATCAGTTTACACACCACAATAGTGTGATGTTCAGCACAGTTCCCCATACCTATTTTATGTGCTTCGTATCCTATCTTCTGAGGAAAGCTTGTATTAGCTGTTATCCTGCGTCGCATATATGATTTGCGAGCAGGGTGTATGTTCAGTATGTTTCCTGCGTCGCATGTGTGATTCGTGAGCGGGGTAATTGAACTTCCTTTTCAGAGTTCATTTTCCTTCTGTATCGCATCATAATTGTTAGCCTATTGGCACATGGTAGCATCATATGGGACCTTTGATCGTGTCTGAGGTGGCTTATTGCCTGAGCAGTTCGTATTGGGTGAGACGAGATTATTGGATTTAGGACCAATGCAATTGGATTATGTGAAGTGAATTAAGGAGCTAAGACCAGGCAATGACTCATGTCAAGGGTGTAGACCCAATGATTTGTTGATTCAACAGTTGGTTATGAATTTTGGCACCTCTCTTCCATCGTGTCGGTGTTGTAAAGGTTAGAGCAAGACCCATGTAGGTCATGAGATGCAATAGGAGCATCGGATCCGTGGAATTTCGATTAATTCAAACAGAAATGTTATTGTGGTCCTATGAGTAAAGTGATGCAAAGTGTGAATTCAGCAAAGTTATGCAGTCACGTTTGGGTACAACGTATAGAGATTGATACGATGATCGTGTGTTGGAAACAGGCCTGGCATAGAATTCCGGATGTTGGAATTGGACTCTAAGGCTTATTTGCTTGAATAAAGGGGAGTATCTTCAGAACTTATCGAGCTAATGTGCTCAAATGAATTGTGGTAGCACGGGAAGGTTCAGGAGAAGTTAAACAGCAATTTCAGACCGCTTCAGTGCAATTCTCAGCACGTTCGAGGACGAACGTATGTTTAAATGGGAGAGAATGTAACGACCCGACCGGCCGTTTTGAGCTCTAGCACGTCGTTCAGCGGTTCGAGGCCATGGGCAGCTTCATTTCAGGTATATCGACTTGTGCGTATGGTCGGAATTGAAACTCAGGAAGATCAGAGTTAAATTTAAATGAAAATTCTCATTTCAAAAGCCTTAAGTTGGAGAAAATGGCTACGAGTGGAATTTTGAGTAAATAACCTCAGAATCAAGGTCTGAAGGTTCCAGCAGGTTCGTATGACTATTTCGAACTTGGGCGTATGCCCGGATAGGGTTTTGGATGACCCGAGAGTGCTCTGGCGCCTATTGTGGAAGTTAACATTTTAGAAGAAATTTCATATGTTTGGTTTGAAGTGCATTTCAGTGTTATCGATGTCCGTTTGGAATTCCGAGACTAGGAGTAGCTCCGTATGGTGATTTTGGAGTTGGCAGCGCAATCAAAAGTGAATTCAGGGGCCCGTAGGTCATTTTGAAGCCATTTGGCTAAATGTATAAATTTGAAGGTTTTTGAGAAGTTTGACCGAAAGTGGACTTTTTGATATCGGGGTTGGAATCTGATTCCAGAAGTTCGAATAGGTCCGTAATGTCAAATATGACTTGTGTGCAAAATTTGAGGTCAATCGGACGTGATTTGATAGGTCTAAGCATCGGAAGCAGAAGTTGGAAGTTCTAAAGTTCATAAAGCTTGGATTGGAGGTTGATTCGTGATTTTAGCGTTGTTTAATGTGATTTAAGGCCTCGAGCAAGTTCGTAACGTATTTTGGGATTGGTTGGTAGGTTTGGTTGAGGTCCCGAGGGTCTCAGGTGGATTCCGGGTGACTAACGGATCGAAAATAGATTTTTGGAAATAGCTGAAGTAGCTGGTATCTAGTATTTCCGCTTCTGCGGAAATGGGACAGCAGAAGCGGCCCCACAGAAGCGAGGAGGAAGCCGCAGAAGTGGTCGAGCGGGAGGGCAGCCAGGACCGCAGAAGTGAAATTTGGGCTGGAGCCTTGGTCCACAGAAGCGGAGTTGTGTCCGCAAAAGCGAGACCGCGGAAGCGGAAAAAGTTCCGCAGGTGCGAAAAAGGCTGGAGGCGGAGAGTTGTTTTAAAAATCGAATTTTGGTCATTTCTCTCATATTTTCATGGCTTGGGCGATTTTTGGAGAGCTCCAAGAGCAAGTTTTCATCATCAATGATAAGGTATGTTATCCCCACTTATTATGAGTTAAATACATTGATTATGTATGGATTTTTAGCATATAAATGGGTAGAAAATTGAGGATTAGAGAAAGACCTAGAAAATTTGTGTTCTTGGATTTTGACCACGATTTTGAGTATGAAATTAAGAGAAAATTCTATATTTGAGTTCCTATGGTCATGGGCAAAGTTTATCTTCAAAAAATTTCGGATTCCGGGCACGTAGGCCCGAGGGCATTTTCGTCAACTTTTTGATCGGGGTTAGGAATTGTTATAAATTGGATTTTAATGAGTACCTTTGCATATATTAATGGATTTGTATCACCATTGGCTAGTTTTGGAGCTTTGGGCATTGGTTCGAGCCTTCAGAAGAATGTAGAAAGCCGATTATGGATCTTCAGAGCGAGGCGAGTCTCCTTTATAATCTTGTGAGGGGGAAATTTACCCCATAGGTGAAATAATTGATAACGTGCTCCTATATGTGGGGGGCTGTGTATGCACGAGGTGACGAGAGTCCGTGCGTAGCTACTATTATGCTATTGTCCGGGTAGTCTAGGGCCCAAAAGCATGTTATACTTTGAATATTTGTAATCTTATGGATAGTTGAATTGCTTAAACCACATCAAAATAGTAAATGAATTTTTAACAGGATCTGAACCTTATTTCCTTAAAAAATTGTTAAAGGAGAATTGGTTTATTTGGATAATTATTCGCCGATAAAATTCTAATTGGCTATTCGAGCATGTATATTATGTGTAACTGCATCGCATGGATGATTCGTGAGCAGGGTGATTGTGCATATTATGTGTATCTGCGTCGCATGGATGATTCGCGAGCAGGGTGATTATGTATCTTATGTGTACCTGCATCGCATGGATGATTCGTGAGTAGGGTGATTGTTTATTTTATGTTGACCGCGTCGCATTGATGATTCACGAGTAGGGTAATAGATGCATCTATTAGTTCGTGCCGCTCGACCCTCGGCAGTGCACAGTTTACATTCCTGTTGGATCGGGCCGTCGCCTTGGTGTGATTTGCGCATGTTATTTGTCGCTTGAGAATTGTAAATGTGGATTTGGCCCTTCGTGTCTTGACATATATTTATAAGATAATAAAGAATAAACCTTGGAAGTCCTTGCTTAATTGTTGAAGGTGTTTTACCTGTTTTTTGGCTTCGCGAATTTTAACTACTTTATAAATCCATGATTTTCCTCGCATTTCTAGAATATTATTAATTGACCTCTAGTGAGTGTCGGAGTTGGCCATCTCGTCTCTACTTCTTCGAGATTAGGCGGGATACTCACTGAGTACACATTGATTACGTACTCAAACTACACTTTTGTGTATTTTTGTTGCACAGGTATGTGTATACCTCTAGCAGCCTACTGGGCGTAGCAGCATGGATGACTCTGGGACTAGGTGAGCTGCATTGTTCGAGACGACCTGTAGCTGGTATAGTTCCCTTCAACATTTTTATTATTTGTTCCTTGTCCACTGTATTTCGGACAGAGGTTGTATTTAATTTTCCTTGTCGATAGTTGCTCATGCAATTATGACACCGGGTTCTGGGGATATAATTAGATTTATTCAGAAATCTTAAAAGTTGTTTAGTATTTCATGATTTATTCATAGGAATATACCGAGTCTTGTTTAAATCGTATAAAAGAAATGTTTCCAAAATTGTTATAATAAGGATTTAATTAAGTATTCTAATTGGCTTGCCTGACATCGGTGTTCGGCGCCACCACGACCCTTAGTGTATTTTGGGTCGTGAAAACAGCGGTACTCACTAAATCCCAAGTCTATCCTCGGTGGGGTAGTGATGATGAAGGTCAGGGCCCTACTGAGATTAAAGAAGATATAAGGGTTAATAGTGTGGAATAAAATAGTATAAATAAGTGCAACAGTAAGAAATAACATAGAGTTAAAAGAACAAAAACAACTAGAATAGAGACAAAATAAATCACGAGAAAGAAATAGAGTTCAACACAGTGAAAACAACCAGGTCATCTTCCAAGATACTGTCCTCTAGTCCCAATTACAACTATCTAGCGGATGACCCGGGATACCATCTCGTAATCCATCATATATATCCGAAGGATCTTCCGGGATCTCGTCCCGTAGTCCAACTATCAGTGCACGGGGATCTACCGGGATTGCGATCCGTAGTCCCAAATATAAATACCCAGTACTGGCGGAATCTAACGGGTGTTGTCAAGTAGTTCCATATAACTTTGCAGGGGATCTACCGGAATCCCATATCCGTAGTCCCAAATAAAAAGACAAGATGGATCTACCAGATCCCACATCCGTAGTCCCAATGTAAATACACAGCAACAACAGGAAATTATTCAGAAATGGAAAATTTTATATTAAGGCAAATAAGTAATTCTAGTCTAGCATGCTGCACAGAATTCAAGTAAGATAGTTTGAGCAAATAAAGTAATTAAATTACATAGACATGCTTTGCTAAGCTACAACAGGCTTAATAATGCGAGTAATAAAAATAGGAAAGGAAACATAGTAGTAATTACTGAATAAAAATCGAATTTCCAATAATTAGCTCAAGTAAGCACTCGTTACCTCACGTAAAAGGCATTTCAATTACCAAATATACTAAATCCTAAGGGGAATGTCCCCCACACAAGGTTAGAAAAAGCCACTTACCTCAAACCAGCTCAAAGTCAACTCGAAACCACGTCTTTGCCATGAGTACTTGACTCCGAATGCCCCAAATATATTCAATTCAATTGTATAATATAAATAACACTTACAGTAACTAATTCTACAATTAAATTCTAAGCTAATACATGAAATTAGGTAAAATAACCAAAATGCCCCTCATCCCAACGCCTCGAACTCAGGTAAAATTTATATTTTTAGAATTCTCAGACTCTCGCGAGTCCAACCATACCAACATTGTACAAATCCATTGTCAATTCCCCAATCATAACTCGAATTGTTGGTCTAAGAACTTTTTCTCAATTTCCATACAAATTATGGAATTAAATGATGAATTCGTGTCTAGATTAGTGGGTTACAAGCAAAAAGGAGTTAAGAATCATTACCCAATTGATATCTCTGAAAATTCCTCAAAACCCCACTTAAATCCGAGCACCCAAGCGTTAGCTTTCACAAAAATGGCTAAACCCTAAACGTTGAAATTTTATATCTGCCCAGGTAAATCCTTCTTCGCAAATACGGAAGGACCCTCGCGTTCGCGAAGCACAACTTCACTTGGCGCAGATTTCCTTCATGATGAACGCGATGCCCCCGTCACGAACGTGGTAGCAAATTTCACCCTTGTACGCGAACGCGGGACCCTCTTCGCGAACGCGTAGGCATACGACCTCTCAGTATCGCGAACGCGGGACCATCATCGCGAACATGAAGTGTTAAGCTTCCACCAGCCCCATCTCCTCTTCGCAAATGCGAGACCCCTCTTGCGAACCCGAAGAAGGAAACCAGAATTGGAGAACTGTTGCATTTTCTGCAATCCTCTAAGTAAAAAATTGACCAGTTGAGCATCCAAAACACACCCGAGGCCCTCGGGACCTCAACCAAACCTGCCTACCAATCCTAAAACATCATTCAAACTTGTTACAACCTTCGGAACGTACAAAGCAACATCAAAACACCTATTTTTCATTAGTTTAAGCCTAAGAATTCCAAAAACTCTAAAAACACGCTTTCGATCAAAAAGTCTATCAAACCTCATCTGAATGAATTGAAATTTTGCACACATGTCACATTCAACACTACGGAGCTACTCCAACTTCCGGAATTCCATTTCGACCCTCGGATCAAAACAACTAGTCGGGTCGTTACATTCTCGACCTCTTAAACAAACGTTCATCCTCGAACGGACATAGAAAAGTACCTGGACTGCTGAATAGGTGGGGATATCTACTCCGCATGTCCTCTTAGGACTCCTAGGTCGCCTCCTCGAACGGTTGGCCCCTCCACTGGACTCTCACCATAGAAATCCTCTTGGGCCTCAACTGGCGATCCTGCCTATCAATAATGGAAACTAGCTCCTCCTCAGAGCCCAAACTCCCATCTAACTGAATAGTACTGAAGTCCAACACGTGGGATAGGTCGGCATGATACTTTCGAAGCATCGAAACATGAAAAATTGGGTAAATTCCCGATTAACTAGGGGGTAAAGCAAGCTCATAGGCAACCTCCCCAACTCGTCTCAACACCTCAAAAGGGCCAATAAACCTTGGGCTCAACTTGCCCTTCTTTTTGAACCTCATAATGCCCTTCATGAGCGCGACTTTCAAGATAACCTTCTCGCCAACCATAAATGATATATCACGCGCCTTCTGATCCGCGTAGCACTTTTATCTGGACTGAGCAGCGCGAATTCTCTCCTGAATAAACTTTACCTTATCCAAGGCATCCTGTACCAAATCTGTGCCAAGTAACTTAGCCTCACCGGGCTGAAACCACCTGATAGGAGAACGACATCGTCGGCTATATAAAGCCTCGTACGAGGCCATCTCTATGTTGGACTGATAGCTGCTGTTGTACGCAAACTCCGCTAAATGTAAGAATTGATCCCACTTCCCTCCAAAATCAATCACACATGCTCTTAGCATATCTTCTAAAATCTGAACTGTCCGCTCTGACTGACCGTCAGTCTGAGGATAGAATGTTGTGCTAAGCTCTAGACGGGTCCCCAAATCACTCTGAATGGCTCTCCAGAAATGGGAAGTGAACTGAGGGCCTCAGTCTAATATGATGAAAATCGGCACACCATGCAATCATACTATCTCACGAATATAAATCTGAGCATACCTCTCGGTTGTATAAGTAGTCGCCACTGGAATGAAATGGGCTGACTTGGTCAACCTATCCAAAATGACTCACACTGAATCAATCTTCCACAAAGTCTGCGACAACCCAACTACGAAGTCCATGGTGATACGTTCCCACTTCCACTCTGGTATAGGCATCTGCTGAAGTACGCCACCCGGTCTCTGATGTTCATACTTGACCTGCTGACAATTCAAACACTTTGTCAAATACTTCACTATGTCTTTCTTCGTCCCTCCCCACCAGTAATGCTGCCTCAAATCATGATACATCTTCGTAACTCCTGGGTGGATATAATACCGCGAGCTGTGTGCCTCCTTTAGGATCCTCTTCCTCAGACCATCAACATTAGGAACACAAAGAGGACTCTGGAGTCGCAAGACACTATCCTCGCCAATAGAAACCTCCTTAGCACCTTTCTGAAGTACCGTCCCTCTAAGAACCGCCAAATGTGGATCATCGAACTGTCGGGCCTTAATCTACCCCAATAACAAAGACTGAGCAACCACATATGCTAGAACTCGGTTGGGCTATGAAATGTCCAACCTTACAAGTCTATTAGCCAAGGACTGAATATCCGAAGCTACTGGCCTCTCCTCTGCTAGAATGAAGACCAAACTACCCATACTCTCCGCCTTTCTGCTCAAGGCATCCGCTACCATATTCGCCTTGCCCGGATGATAAAGAATGGTAATGTCATAATCATGTAGTAGCTCAAGCCACCTGTGCTACCTAAAATTGAGATCCCTTTGCTTGAACAAATGTTGTAAGCTGTGGTGATCGGTATAAAGCTCACAAGGCACCCCATACAAATATTGCCTCCATATCTTAAGAGCATGAACAATTGCTGCCAACTCCAAATCGTGCACAGGGTAATTCTTCTCGTGAATCTTTAGCTAACGTGAAGCATATGCAATAACTTGCCCTTCCTATATCAACACACATCCTAAACCAACGCGTGAAGCATTGCAATATACCATATACATCCCTGCACCGGAAGGCAATACAAGAACTGGCGCCGTGATCAAGGATGTCTTGAGCCTCTGAAAGCTCTCCTCTCAATCATCAAACCAATAGAATTTGGCACCCATCTGGGTCAATCTGGTCAAAGGTGATGCAATGGATGAAAAGCCCTGCACAAATCGCAGGTAATAACCTGCTAAACCCAAGAAAATCCTGATCTCGGTCACTGAAGTAGGGCGTGGCCTATCCTGAACTGCCTCCATCTTCTTAGGATCCACCTTAATGCCCTCTCCTGACACAACATGTCCCAAGAACGCCACTGACTCTAGCCAAAACTCACACTTGGAGAACTTAGCATATAACTTCTGCTCTCGCAAGGTCTGAAGCACTACTCTCAAATGCTGCTCGTGCTCCCCCAGGCTACGTGAGTGCATCAAGATGTCTTCAATGAAGACGATAACAAAGGAATCAATATAAGGCCTGAATAACCCGTTCATCAAATCCATAATTGTCGCTGGGGCATTAGTCAAGCCGAAGAACATCACCATAAACTCATAATGGCCATATCTAGTCCTGAATGCAGTCTTCAAAACATCTGAGTCCCGAATCTTCATCTGATGATACCATAACCTCAGGTCAATCTTAGAGAACACCCTAGCGCCCTGCAGCTGGTCAAACAAATCATCAATATGAGGCAACAAGTACTTGTTCTTGATGGTAAACTTGTTCAACTGGCGGTAATCAATGCACATCCACATAGTCCCATCCTTCTTCTTCACAAATAGCACTGGTGCGCCCCATGGCGATACACTGGGCCTAACAAACCCCTTTGCTAACAACTCCTCTAGCTACTCCTTCAACTCATTCAACTCCTTAGGAGCCATACAGTATGATGGAATAGATATAGGCTGAGTGCCTAGGTAAAATCAATACAGAAATCAATATCATGATCCGGAGGCATGCCGGGAAGATCAGAAGGAAAAATATTGGTAAACTCTCGGACTACTGGCACTGAATCAATCGTCGGAGACTCTGCAATGGTGTCTCAAACATAAGCTAAATAAGCTAAACACCGTTTCCCGACCATGTACTGAGCCTTCAGGAAGGAAATGACCCTACTAGGCTTATCAACTGTGGAACCCTTCCACTCTAATCTCGGTGATCATGGCATCACTAGTGAAATAGCCTTGGCATGGCAATCAAGGATGGCGTGATATGGAGATAACCAATCCATGCCCAGGATGACCTCAAAATAGATCATATCAAATAATAAAAGATCTTCCCTAGTCTCGAAACCGCAGAAAGTGACCATACAGGATCGGTAGATCTGATCCAAAACCACATAATCACCCATAGGAGTGGACATATGAACGGGAAAACCTAAGTCTTAGGAGAAATAACCAGGAAGCAAGCGAACACAAGTGATACATATGAATAAGTAGATCCTGGATCAAATAATACCGAAGCATCCCTACCACTGACAGAAATAATACCTGTGATGATGGCGTTTGAGGCCAATGCATCTGGCTTGGCCAGAAGGGCATAGAATCTAGGTGGAGCACCGGCTGTCTGGCCTCCACCTGACTGAGCAGTGGTTGGTTGACCTCTACCGCTAGGGCGGCCCCTACCCGCCTGCCCTCCACCTCTAGGTGGCTGGGCAGTTGGTGCTGAAATTATGGGCAGCTGAACATGCTGCACTGCTTTGCCCCAAAGTCTGGGGCAGTATCTCCTTATGTGACTGGGATCTCCGCACTCAAAACAACTACGCAGGGCGGCGACCTGCTGCCCTGATGGCTGACCCTGATAACTCGTAGACCCGCTGGAAGAAGCCTGGATAGTTAGTGGATGACATGAACTCTCCGTCATGGCACTGAAATTAGAATCAAACGGACCCTGGGAACCTGAATACCCATTGGAGGAACCATGAATAGCTGGCGAGCGATATGATTTATCTGGCACAGCACTGAAATAGGGGGCGCTGGAGCCTCCCGAGATGGAGGTAGTGCTGAAACTGGTGGCCTACTTGGCTGACACCTCCCAAATGAACCTTTGCTCCTAGCTATGGCACCTCTGAACTCTCCGGAGAACCTAGCTCTCTTATCCTACTGCATCAGCTCTCTACCCCTCTGGCAATATCCCTCAATCCGGCGAGCAATCTTGACCACTAGCTGATACTCTGTACCCATCTCTACCTCTTGGGCCATACCATATCGAATATCGGACTGCAATCCTACGACAAACCTCTGCACTTTCTCTGCATCTGTAGGAAGTATCATAAGTGCATGGTAGGACAACTCGAAAAATCTCGCCTCATAGTCAGTCACAGACATCTGTCCCTGCTCGAGATGCTTAAACTGATACCACAACTCCTCCCTCTCAGAGGACGAAATGTACCTATCCAAGAACAACTGTACGAACTGACCCCAAGTGATGGGAGGAGAACCTGTTGTCCTGCCAAGAACATAGGACTGCCACCATCTACGAACCCTGCCCTCGAGCTGAAAAGTAGTGAAGTCAACTCCATGCAACTCCAATATCCTCATGCTGTGCAGTTTGTCCCTGCACCGGTCAATAAAGTCCTGGGCATCCTCATGACGCTTTCCCCCGAAGATTGGAGGATGAAGCCTGGTCTATCTGTCCAATAACTTCTGTGGATCACTATGCACAACTGGCCTGGTCCGGGGTGCCACTACAGCAAATGGCTGAGCCCCATCTGAGGGTAGTGCACCCGGAGTCTGATATACTATAGCTACATGACCTGGAGCCTGAGAAGTAGGGGTCTAGGCTCCCCCTCCTACCTGTGAAGTAGCTGGGTTTGCTGGAAATAAACCAGCCTCAGTCATAGTGTCCATGAATCGTAGCATGCGGCCCATGACCTCCTGAAATCCCGGTGCTGTCATGAAATTCTCCGGGGTAGGCTCAGCTGCGGGCACCTCGCCATGCTCCTCAATGATAGCTTCCCTTGCAGGATTCGCTGGTGGTGCTACTGGAATGGCTCTGGGATGCCCTCGTCCCTTACCACGGGCCGGTACCTTCCCCAAGCCTCTACCTCGGCCTCTAGCAAAGGGGGGAGCAGCTCCTCCCGGGTCCGGAACATTAGTGGTGCGAGTCCTCACCATCTGTAAGAGAGTAGAAGAGGGAAATTTAGTACGCTAACAATTGCATGATAGGAAATGAATAAAGAGTAGTCTTCCTAATACCCTGTAGCCTCTCGAAGATAAATACAGACGTCTCTGCACCGATCTATAAGAATCTATTAGGTTTTCCCATAACTCGTGAGACCTATATGAACCTAGTGCTCTGATACCATGTTGTCACAATCCATTTCCATAATTGGTCATGAAGGCGCCCAACACTATTGTCGGGCAAGTCAAATGCGAAAAATACTTCTAACTTTTTAGGTTAATGTCATCAAATATAAGTGAGATAAATACTTCAATTGGGTTCAAAGCCGAAAGTGATAAATGATGCAAGTAGCCTAATAATACAACCCAAAAACAAATGTCTACCAAAGTGTGTGCCAGTACCTGGTGTCACAAGTATGGGAATCTACTAGAATATACAGAAGACATCTCTATCCTACTATCTGAGACAGGAAAAGATAGCAAAAGTAAAGGAAGACTCCATCCGGCTGCTGAGCGGCAGTGGAAGGAAGCAGTTCACCGTGGAAGTCTCTGCCACAAGCTCAAGGGCGCGCGGCGGACTGGTAACCAGATATATCCGCCTCAGATCCTTTACAATTAAGTACAGAAGCATAGTACGAGTACATAAACAATATCTACCTAGTGAGTATCCCGTCTAATCTCGAAGAAGTAGAGACGAGAGGTCGACTTGATACTCAGTAGGCTCGAGATAATATAATATCAATGTGCTATGCTAAGCATGAAAGTCTCCAATATTTAACAGGTTATAATGAAAAGCAATACTCAGGTTCTTGACCTTCCTCTAGTTTCCATTTACATTTTTCAATTTCTAAGCAAGTAGGCATGTCATGTATAGGCGTCAACATATATATATATATATATATATATATATATATATATATATCATGCGCAATCATATGCTGAGGTGACGGCCCGATCAAACAGAAATAAATTGTGCACTTGCCGAGGGTCGACGGCGCGCCTATAGATGCATCTATTCCTACCGAGGGGATCGGCCCGATCCGCAAATAACAAGCAACATCAAGTATATACACGAAGGCACATCAATAGTCAATAATGCCATGCAAGAGTTCAACAAGTATACAAGTTCGTTCTTATTCCCATTTTAAGACTCTAGCATATCCTAGGTGATCATATTAACAAGACAATATAGTAATTTCTATAAATAAAGCATGGTGTGGGTCCTAAATTACCTGGACGATTAGCATAGTAGTAGCTATGCACGGACTCTCGTCACCTAGTGCGTACGTAACCCCCGCATTTAGCAATAATTACTCAATTATTATTCCTATGGGGATAATTCCCTCTTACGAGGTTAGGAAGGAGATTCATCTCGCTCCAAAGCGCACTTCCAATATCAAGAACAAGCCCAAGCCCTCAATTCGGAGCGGAACGATCACAAACTAGTTAAATAAAGTAAGAACTAGTAAATATAGGTCTACAAGATCGAACTTTAACTATTACGCGATTTCCTAACCTTTTTCACAAGTTTCTTAAATTCCGACCTCGGGCCCACGTGCCCAGATTCCGAGATTTTTCGAAGAAATTTGATCATTATAACCTAAGGATCAATAATATATGAATTGTAGTTCATTTCATAATAAATTTCATGGTTAAACCTTAATTTTAGTAAAACCCTAGGTCTAGCTCTAACCATTTGATTTTACTTAGTTTTTAGTGTTGAATCTACCTAATGTACGTGTATTTAAACTAAGAATGAGTGGATATTACTTACCTCACAATGCTATATTGAAATCCTCTCTTTGGAAGCCCCCAAATCGCCCAAGTGTAGAGTAGTAATGAAATAAATGGCCTTTGAGTTAGAATTAAATGAACTCACTGCCTTGCGATTTCCGCATCTGCGGTCTGAGGTCCGGTTCTGCGGAGCCGCTTTTATGGCCTGAGGTACGCTTTTGCGGAGCCGCTTTTGTGGCTTTTTAGCTGCACTTGCGGTTTCTCCTGGCCTGGCCATTGGCCTCTTCTGCGATGGACTGACCACATTTGTAGTCCCGCTTCTGCGGTCCTAGAACCGCAGATGTGGTATTGACAGAAGCAGCAAACCTTCAGCTATTCTTCAACTTTTCTACTTCACTCAAACCTCGCTCGTTTGACGCTCGGGGCTCCCGAGACCTGCCCGAACATATCGACAAGTATAAAATCATGAGGCAGACCTACACGAACCCTCGGAACATACAAAACAATGCTAATTCTAGGAATCACCCCCTAAAACCAAAGGAATCAAACTTATGAACTTCAAGTTCTTAATTCTTCTCTAATGGGCCAAAACGCCCTTAAACTACTCGGATTGACACCAAATTTTACGGGCAAGTTTTAACTGATATTTCGGACATGTACCAAGCTTCGGAACCAAAATTCGAGCCCGGTACCTAGGAAATCAATGATTTCTTAGTTTCTTTAATTCTTTAAAACATCAATTTAACAATTTCCAATAAAAATTCATTACTCAGGCTAGAGACCTCAGATTTCAATTCCAGACGCACGCCCAGGTCCCATATTTTCTCACGGACCCTCTAGGACTGTCAAATCACGAATCCAAGTTCGTTTTCTCAAAAAGTTGACCGAAGTCAAACTTGGTCTTTTAAGAGAATCTTAAATAAATAATTGGACATATTTTTACTCAAACCTCCTCCAACTCCCGAACCAACCGTCCCCGCAAGTTATAAATTAGCTAAAGCAAGCGCGTGAAGTTTTATTTAAGGGAACGGGGTTTTAAAACGGCAAAACGACCAGTCGGGTCGTTACAATAGCCATATGATTACATGTGTAGATTTTTAGGTCAACGCTCCAATAAATTTAGGGTTATACAATTATTTTAAAGTAAAAATTGAAATTAAAATTTTTTTAATATAGATTGGAGAGTAGTTTCAAGTTGGAGTTTTTATAAAAAATAAAAAAATTTCAATATAAATTTGGGAGTAGTTTCTTCCTAATATGATCGTCTATATCCATATTAATATCTATCCATATCAATATGTGCCCCATATGTATATATATATATATATGTATATATATATATGTATATATATATATATATATATATATATATATATATATATATATATATATATATATATATATATATATATATATATATATATATATATATATATATTATGGGGGGAGAGAGAGAGAGAGACAGAGAGAGAGAGAGAGAGAGAGAGAGAGAGTTGAGGAAGCAAAATCAATGTGATAATGCCAAGTGTAACACAAAAATTTGGATATCTAATTTGGACAAACCTCCTGTAAATTTGGATATTTAAAAGTTATTTAAAAAAAAAAGAAAAAAGAAAAAAGACAAAAAAAATTAACTACTAAAACATGAGTGAGTGTTGGTTTGGGTTAGTTAATTTCTTTGTTCCTTTTATTTTAACCATTTTCATTTTTTATAAATAAAAAGTGTATTTATTCATTAAAATTCAGATAATGCTATTAAGAATAATATAATAAAATTAGTGTCCAGCGTAACAACAAAGTTTTTAATAAGTGTCACATTTTAGGACAAACCTCCTACAAATTTGGAGATTCAAAAATTATTTTTAAAATTATATTACAAAAGAAATTAGCAAATAAAAATATTAAACAAAGTAATATGCTAATAAAAATTTCTATTAACAATGTAATAATACTAAAAATTGAATAATATAATATAAAAAAATATACAGAACAAAAAATTATTCGATGACTATATAAGTCCCTTCAGTTTAGTAAAAAATTTATTCATTAAAATTCAAACAATATTATTGGGAACAATAGAATAAACTTCAAAATAAAAAAATTATTTCAAGAGTAATAAAATATACGATAAAAAAAATTAAACAAAGTAATATTCTAATAAAATTATTTATTAACAATGTAATAATATTAATCATTAGATAATATAGTAAAGAAAAATAGAGAACAAAAAAGTTATTCGGTACAAGTCCCTTTAATTTAACAGAGATTTTATTATTTGGTATATCGTATTGACAATTATGATGATAATTAAAACTTATTAAAGCAATATGATCTAATGTTCAAACAAGCCCTATCACAGTGTAATTAATCAATATTTTTCAATATTAATTGCGTATCGCGCGGGTACGATTGCTAGTTTTCTCGTAATAGGATTTTATGTTTTCTTTTCTTATATAAGCCAATTGGCCGGACCATATTTTTATGCATATTTTAATATATTTTTCTTTGTGTCTCATTTATTATTGTCCAAAATTTGCTATTATTAGTTTTCGCATGACGCCCTATTATTTCGATCGCAACAAAATGCTACTTAGATGTTTCTAATTTTCAGAATGGAAAAAACTAATGAAAAAGAAAAATTCATTCATGGCTGGCCTTTTTTCTTCTTCCTCATGATTAGCAGGAAAAAAATAAATTCCACTAAATAGCAATGGTGAAGAAATTTTTTATTCACTTTATGATCATAGTAGTGATTAGTTGAATGCGAACAAGTTGACCCTGCCATCCATTTGAAGGGATAAGCATTGTTAGGTAGAAGGAAATGTATATATCTCAATATAGCGGCGCCCACTTTTTTTGGTAAGTAGGGAATAATAATAATTGATAAAGAAGGATATATAGAAATATATTAATTCTTCAAGTGGCACAAATTTGATCTTATCTGGTAGATTGATGAGACTTGAGCTCTATACAAAATCATGGGGCCATCTCCTGGATTCTCGAGTTTCTCTGTTTGTGTTGTTTTATATATATCAACTTGCTTATTTGACCCCAAACCAAATAGAATCTAAAGACAGTTTGCTTTCCTACCATGCAACAAACAATTTTTAATAAAATCTCACCCCTTCGTCACTTCCAAATTTTTAGCTTGTGTCCTATTCAAATAGATATATTATTTTCCATTATTTCGATCATGATGACCATGTTGCCGTGCTTGCAAAACTTCTTTTTTGTCTTTATAATCTAGTGTTTAGAACTTATTTGCTCGACTTATTCGAATTCGCCTTTGTTAGGATCTACCAAAGAGATAAAATCTATTTGTAATTCCAGTGCTTCGAATTCGAAACATCTAATTAATGGCAGCGAGATCTGAAATTCATAATCCCACCATACTCTTTGAATGCAAAATCCTATAAAATTATACGCTGTGTATAAATACTAATTCGTACCAAGTTTTATCATAGATAAAAGTTGCACTCTAGTGGTTAAACTCCATCCGGTATCATTTAGGTATAAAGTTGAACTTGTACCAAAAGCACTCCTCTCTCGCCATATTTTTATTTTTTATTTTTTATTACATCATGCGAGGGTAAGGGGAAAGGGGAGAGAGTACGCCATGTTACTATATTGAACTTTCCACCTCAACGATGGGAGGTAGGGAACTCATCAAGTGTGATAACCTTATATTTTGCTATTTCGGGTCTACTCTCTTGTAAAAAATTGATCTTTTTGAAACTAAAAGTTTGTAGGTTGAGGGTAAATTATATCTAAAATGATTAGGATTTTCGCAGGACGAAACTCTTTATAGATCTCTTAATTACTGGCCATGTGACCTAGACTGAGGCTTGATTATTGGATGTAGTTCGGCATCCGACAAAAGCTTGGTGGCCTTTTCTCTGTGTAGTAATTTGCTTGTATCCGAACGTACGTAATTAGTATGTCTCTGATCTAGCTATGCATAATATGAATTTAGGAGCAATTACGAGTTCTACCAACAATATCTTAAACATGTTTGGATTATTTTAAGGAAGAGTTTGGGAACATAATAAATCATAATGTGTTATCAATCATACAATTTGGATTCTTCTGTGTTTTTTTTCTCATAGCAGCATGTGATATGCTGTTAATATTGTAATCATGTTTAAAGGAAGTATACTTAGTACTTGACAACTAATGTCTTCTTTTTATTTCTATGAGAATAAAGTCAATCATAGCTCCTTTTCATGAATTGAAAAAGATACGGAAATTTACTCACAGTGGAACTGTTTACCCATAAAACGGTACGTTGAATTTATACGTGGTTTATAGATAAATGAATTAATTTGATCCAAAAATAATAGAGGAGTTAGACGAAAATACAAGACTTAGCCTTAAAATTGAAATAAACGGCAGATATCTTAATTCCGTGCGCAGACCTACAAGGAACAACAAGAACAATGCAAATAAACAAGAAAGCAAAATGTCATTTGAGCTTTTGATGAAGTATAGCATACACTTCTCCAAAAATTCCTCTCTTTACAGCAATTGTAGAACTCACTATTTATAGCTACACCTAGAGAACAAGATCTTAAGATCAAGCCCCTCTTAAATGACGATCATGAAGACCATTGAAGAGTATGTACTAGTGGGTAGTGAATGCCATATCCTTTATAATGGATCATGCACTTAATGTTGTGGAATATTCTTCATTGAATGCTACCGGACGACATGAATTTATTTTTTCTTTATGAATGACAAGTGATGCCATTGCCCTCGGGTTCAATTGTCTCTTGTCTTTGGCTCCACGTGTCACTTTCTCATACGATCATTAAGTATGGACATATTTTTAACCCATATAGATATCTCCCTGCTTTCTGGTGGCATAACTTTATGTCACCAAGAGGTTGGTAAAGATACCTTTCTTGAGGGAAAATTCTCTGACCCCCTCCGAAAAGATTCTGACGGTTGATTAGACGTACGTCTCTCCGCATCTAACGCACTGAACACTCGTCACCCAATAATTCAGCATCACTTTTTCCATTATCAAGGTAATTATAACCACGATTTTAGCTGTCTATTTTTCTGCTTACACACATTAAACTCCTTCATTTACTCTTCTAATTTTTTCGAACTTTCTCAAACCCTCTTTATGCAACTTCTTACTTTGTCTTCAACCCTATTTGATCTTCTTCTTGAGAGAAAGCCTTCCTCCCTTTCCGATAAAAAGTTGCTTCTTCTCCAAAAACTCTAGTTCTTCAAAAACTAAAGGTAAAGACGATGAGGCCAATACTCCTATGGTGAGCACCATCATTGCAAGAAATCTTATCATAAACAAGGACTTCGAAGAGAAGTTACATACTTCAAATCCTCGGACTTGGGCCATTGGCAGATACCCTTCTTTTTATGAAAACGGCCATTGTCAAGATCTAGACAATATCGCGCCTAATCTGGCGGAGCGGTTGTCACGCCCTAACCTCGGGAGGCGCGACCGGCGCTCAATCAAGTGAACCCGACTGAGCAAGCCTAACCGAACACTTTCTACCCCAACTTAATATGAATACGGAACTCATGCCCTTGATTTATTTAGACGATAATACATGGTGTATACCACATTACTGATTCGTTTCATATCATAAAAATTTACCGTACGTAAGCTAGCTTCAAGGATTCTATTAGAGTTACAGCTTAAGGAGTTCACAAGTTTAGGATCACAACATATAGATATAGTGGACTCCCCGAACCCCCGTACATAACCCACACTAGTGTCTTTGGAGCCTCTAAGGATACAACAAATAAGCATGACTATGCCGGCAACAAGGCCCCGACTATACCTCAAAAGTGAAAAGCTGTAAATGACAAAAAGTGCATCATATAGCCCCAAGGAAGAAAAGGGGTTCACCGAGACTTCGAGTAGAAAAATGCTCCACTACACACGGTC
Organism: Nicotiana glauca; assembly: GCA_026770625.1. Taxonomy (NCBI): domain Eukaryota; kingdom Viridiplantae; phylum Streptophyta; class Magnoliopsida; order Solanales; family Solanaceae; genus Nicotiana; species Nicotiana glauca. The sequence goes on along the minus strand of MU713819.1, from coordinate 137 downwards.
GGCACTGTCCGCTATGGAGCCACCTTCAATCATAACACGAATGTAGCACCCCCTGCAAAAAAGATGTTATAACCCATATCCACACGCGTTAGTTCATGACATATGTTAGTTAACACAAATCCAATAAGTAATTATCC
>MU713815.1:149156-189776 GCA_026770625.1 Nicotiana glauca | reverse complement strand
AGTGAGATTAAACTCAAATCATCTACTAGTTTATGAAAACATAGATCATCTAGTACTATAATCCTCTGCAAACCTCGCATTCATCCCCACATCAGTTGGGTCCACTCTCTTAAGCGACCCAAATTTATCAACTTACAACACGTACCTTTCACTTACACATGAGATCTTCTAACAATATACATAAGAATCGTACCACTTAAGAACACTCCGCAGGAGATAACCCACCTGCTTCGCCTCAGTTTAGTATTTCAGCACACCTTCCACTATCATATACGTTACACAGTCATTAGTCTTCCTGAGTCTGAAATCATATCGCCACATGCAAGGCACTTTACTTCCCAACTAGGAGATACAAAAATATTCTTCACGCGCCCCTATTCGGGCTACACATCAAACCACAATAGGAAACGAATCACTTAACAGTTCATCTATTATCCCGCAGACTTCTTTGTCACTACCAAGTCATAAAATTACCTCTCGCAGTACTAACATACTCATCACATAAATACCAAATCGCCATTCCGACTAATAGCGACAATACCGAAAATATAAGTTCAAAACACTTTCTCACACGATCAGCACCTCAGTGCTCAAGCCATAGGTAAGATCCGACCTCAAGACCCCCAGACTGGCCCAATATCAAACTCACAGGGTCACATCTCGCCCCGTGATCGGGGAATCACAAGCCATCAAGGCACATACAATACTGAGTGCTCATGTACGCATACCGACGTGTGGAAGGAATTCCAAGTGTTATATCTCAAGCTGAATCAAGTACGCACGATAAAAATTCCAAGAAGGTGAAGTTTTTCCTAAAGGTTCTGCAGCCTCCCGAGGATAAATACAGACGTCTCTGTACCGATCCGCGAGACTCTACTAACAGGCTCATGACTCATGAGACCTAGTAACCTAGGCTCTGATACCAACTTGTCACGACCCCAATCCCGGTCGTGATGGCGCCCAACACAATTGCTAGGCAATCCCGACCATATGACACTCACAACCCAATCACATATCCCATTACCAATTTATAGCATTAAAGTAACAGTTTAACAAGTCTATTAACCAATAATTTAGATCGAGACAATATGAGACACTGACATAACCAACATCTCGCAAAGACCTGGGGTCATGAGTCTAGAGCCTCTAATAACACAGAGTAATAATTACTTAGTAATACTGATGTTCTAAAATGCGGAAAGATAAAAGGGATATGGGAGGAGTCGGGTCCTGCGGACGTCAGGCAGCTACCTCGACAACTCCTGGAAAAAAAACTCTGAAAGCAGCAAATAGCTCAACTATGCTCCCGAGACACTTGAATCTGCACACATGGTGCAGGGAGTAAAGTGAGTACTTCCAACTCAGTGGTAATAGACATATATAATGACTGTAAGTAAGAAATCCCAAAAATACCACAATGTAAAGCTAACACTAACAATTCTACACATTTAACGGTGGAACAACATCAGGTAATGACAGGTAAAACAGATAGACATCGATGCATGAATGCAATGCAATGCACATGATCGCTGCGGCGTACAACCCGATCCATTTGGGTACCAGTGCTCACTGTGGGGGTTCAGACTCCGGAGGGGCTCCTACAACCCAAGCGCAATATCATCGTAGCATTCGCTGCAGCGTGCATCCCGATCCATAATCAGTCTAGTTATATGCATGCAAGCCACACGGGCACAGTCAACCTTATCATTTTCGGTTCCAATTATCAGGAATTATAGCTTAAGTGTTTAAAACTTTAAAAATTTACTAATCATTTCGAGACAGTGTTTAACTCAGGACTGATATCATGACAACATGCTAAGCATCATGGAAACAATGATAATAATCCATAAGGGATCCAAATAATTGGAACGCAGCCCAAATATACTCATAACAATCCAAGTAAGATGTTTACTAATCAGTCTATAGTCCAAAGCACAGCTTGGACACCACTCGAGGCGGACTAAGCCACAACCCCCAATCACAAACGACCCCACACTCATCATGGAGTGCGTGTCTTGCCTCAATATAACGTCACAGTGTGATAAACCGGGGTTTCTAACCCTCAGGTCATCATCTACACTATCACTCACCTCAAACCGGCTACAAGACTAGTCCGCTATGCCTTTTCCTCTCGAATCCACCTCCTCGCGCGTCGACTCTGGTCAAAACCACAACGAATACATTACAATAGGCTAAGGAACCATAACCCAATCGAAAAGACTCGAAAAATACCAAAAATCACAAAGTTGGCAAAATCCGAGCCCTGGGCCCACTTCTCAAAAAATTACAAAATTAAAATCAACAGACTCCTCGTCTCGCCACGAGTCTATACATATCAAATTTACCAAAATCGGAGTTCAATTGCCCTTTCAAAACCCAAATTTAAACTCTCTTAAGTTCCAAGCCCTAACCTCCATTTTTACCCTCTAATTCCTCGAATTTCAGTGATTAATCCATGTTTTTACACCATCATAACATATTCCGAGTCTAATAATTTATATCTGATGAAACCCCTTCGAACTCTCTTCAAAATCGCCCAAGAAACCGCCCTAGTCGAAGTCCAAAATATTTTTCCTTCTCTTTCAATTTCGTGAACACTGTTCACTTTAATACAGACCGATTTCCGCTTCTGCGGTTATAATACCGCACATGCGGTCACCGTGTTTGCGACCAAACAACCGCTTATGCGGTCTCACTTAACTCACCTGGGACCGCTTATGCTTCAAAACCGCTTCTGCGGAACCCGCTTATGCAAAGCCTTGTACGCTTCTGTGGAAAGCCAAGCCTCCCCAGAGAACCGTTTCTGCGACCCCTTAGCCGCATCTACGGAACCACTTATGCGGTCCCTTTTCCGCAGATGCGGAAATGACAGAACCAGCAATACAAACCTGAAGCCAAACTCAAAAAATTCTCATTTTAACTCCCGATCTCACCCCAAGGCCCCTGGGACCTTAACCAAAAGCACAGACATGATCTAATACCTTATTAAAACTTGCTCGAACTTCAAAACACTATCGTTAACATCAAAATCCTCAATTATCCTCAAATCGAAGCCTAAGTTTCTTAAAAATTTCCGAATTGCACATTCGATCAAAATCCTGACCTAACCACCTCCGAATGGCCTGAAACTTTGCACACATATCTAAAATCACCTAACGGAGCTACTGCAACTCTCGGAATTCCATTCCGACCCTCGAATCAAAATCTCACCTATCAACCGGATATCGCCAAAATGCTAACTTCGCCAATTCAAGCCTAATTCTACACCGAGCCTCCAAACTCAATTCCGATCGCACTTCTAAGTCACAAATCATCCCTCGAAGCTAAATAAATCATCAGAATTCACATTCGAGCCTTCTAACTATATAGTCAACTTTTTGTTGACTTTTCCAAAACAAGCTTCCTTCTAAGAGGCTAAGTGCCTCATTTCCAACTAAAACCAATGCAATTCTATCCGAGCAACTCAAATACTGATATTGAAATATAGAGCAATATAATATGGGGGAAATGGGGTGGTAAATCACATGACAACGGGTCGGATCATCACATCTCTATACCAGTGATATGTGTTTGTCACGACCTAAAATCCCTACTAGTCATGATGACGCCTAACACACCGGCTAGGCAAGTCCAAAAATAATAACGAAGGCAACAAAATAACAAAATTTATAGAAATATCATAAGTCTGAGGTGTCAAAACAATAAAAACTACTAATACAAAGTAAATCCCCAGAAACTGAATAAGTCTGAAGCTGAACAATAAATACACTGTCTGAATTGTAACAACAGTAGTAAAGGAAAAGACAAGTCAAACTGCGACCAAGGATGCAACTCTACCTCGCCTCTAGCAGATAGTCCAACAAGCACGCCTACTGCTGATAATTGGTCCCCACACCTAGATCTGATAAGTTCAGAGTGTAGTATGAGTACAATCGACCCAGTGTGAAAAATAAGTATCGTAAAAAAAATACGGCATGGCAAGAGAAGCACAAATTATAATGATACTAGCTATCACCTGTGTAGTTTCATCCTTTAACTCGGTATAGAACAATATTTGGAATCAAATCATAAAATTCTGTAAGAAAAATCCATGTGTGCATGTGTACAGATTCTCAAATACCCTGTTCAGTCAATATCTTGACATATACAGATGATGCGCAGTTAAATCAGATAAATGATCAAGGAAATTGAAAGTAAAGATAAATGCAAAATCCAACAAAACACTCGCAACTTTCCCATATCTGTTCCAAACCACTTATCAGTATTCTCAATAACCGCACATACACCATCAAGAGAGAAGCATGAAAGGGTGACCCTAGGGGGATAGATCCATATCCACATGCAAGCACGACCAATTCAACATGCTACCAGCCTGGCGTGGCCACATGATCAATATCACAATTCGCACGGCATGGTCACAAGCACAACAACACAATTCGCACGACGTGGTCACAGGAACGACACAATCCACCCGGCATGGTCATAGACATAACAACACAATCTGTTCGGCGTGGTCACAGGCACCTAGTCCAATCATATTATACAGGAGCAAATAAACAAGTATACATTTATGAAATGAATGAATGACAAATCTCATGCTCCTGGACTATTATAAACAATATGCTAAAGTGTAGGCATGTGCAAGTATACTATCATAGCTCAAATCGGCAATTTTATCAAAGAATAATATTTATCAGTTCATTCAGGGATTAAACCCATGTGCAGCCTCAAACATGTCTCAAATAGTTTACAATAATGGCAGAAATGTGCGAAGCATCATAGCTTAAGGTTTAATAGTCAAATTCTAGGCTTATAAGAGCTTGAGCACAACCCGAACATGAATAATTAACCCCAATGACCGCACATGGGTTCAACCTCATGCATGTGTGCATCTATTAGCACGTAGCTATCACAATAATTCAGGCAACTAGTTCCTCAGCCGAGTTTAGACAAGATACTTACCTCAAGTAAATCGAATCACTCTGCTAGCAAGCCCTTCCCTCACGTATTAATCTCCAGAAGGCTCGAATCTAGCCAAAAATAACGTAATACTATCAATATAAGCTATAGGAATTGATTCAAAATGATAAAGCTAAGATCTTTAACCAAAGTCAAAAAAAGTCAAGCCGGGCCCACGTCTCAAAACTCAAGAAAATTTACAAAATTCGAACACCCATTCCATAACGAGTCCAACCATACCAAAATCATCCAGCCCCGATTACAAATCGACCCCCAATCCCTCAAATATTACTCTCCAATACATATGTCAAAAATTCCCAAATTCCAACTTATATTCATGATAATTAGGTGTAATAACCAATGGGTATTCAATACATTGATAAAAGTAATCAAAATTCACTTTAGCTCTTCAATCTAGGTGAAAACCTCTTCAAAAATCATCTAAGTCCGCAACCCAAAACTCTCAAAATGAGGAAAAGACTCAAACCCTCGATTTTAAAAATTTTCCCAGCCTTTTCGCTCCTGCAGACTCACCAGCCGCACCTGCAGCTCTACTTCTACGAAAGAAAGTTCGCTCTATGAAAATACCTTGAACACCCGACCAGTCGCACCTGCAGCCCAATATTCGCTCCTGCGAGACCACTTCTGCGGTCCGTGCTTCACTCATGCGCATCCGCGTCTGCAGATTCCAATCCGCTTTTACGAGTCTAGACCCACCTATCAAAATCAGCATCTGCGGAGACTCGTCACATCAGCAGGCTTACAGATGTGGAAAACTCCTCGCGCCTGCGACCACTGCCCAACACATACAGGGTCATTTTTGCAGTCGCGCACCTACGACCAATTCTTCGTAGGTGCGATCGCACCGGACCTAAAACTCTTTAACATTTTCCTCAAGTCTAGACTTTAATCTGACTGCATCCGATCACACCCGAGGCTTCAGGTCTTGGTCTTTTGCACACTCTCTGAACTTTGAATCATCTATTAGTGCAAATCTCGTTTTGTGGTCGCACAATTCATGTGCGGTCCGCACATTGGCCAAAGTCCTATTAGGTTCTTTTACTTGGTTTGCGGCCGCAGATGGAATTTTGCGGTCCTCATTTTCTTTTGCGGATCGAACTTCTTTGATTTTGTGCTCTTTATTGCCTTGTGATTTAGAACACTCCTTTTTGAGTTGGATTTCATCATAGGAGACCAAACTTCCAACATTCATATAATTTGCATACTTTTATTAGTTTGGGAACATAAATCAATACTTTCGGACTAAAATAAAAGCAAAAAGGTGCTAATAAGTAGTCAAAATCCTCACTTATCTTGGGGACCGTCTGGATTACCTGAGGCAACATGGTAAAGGGAGGTGTGGGAGTGGTGTGTTCAGGTCCATCAGGGGGGAAAAAGGCATTTTTTGGCATAATTGACCTATCAGATTGTTGAGCTCAGGGGCGAAGCCACCTTTTACAAAGGGTGGTCAACTTACCACCCTTCACCGAAATATTACAAAAAATTACACTATGTATATCAGTAAAATACTGATTTTAGATGTATAAAATATATATTGAACACCCTTCATCAGAAATTATTTTTTAGTTCTTTCAAGTTTGAACATCCTTGGAAATATTTTTGGCTTCGCCACTAGTTTAGCTCCTCCAGTCAGAGGTTGTGGGTGCCTATATATTAGGCCTGGAGGAGGGTGGATAGCCAGAGCTTGTGGTCGAAGTTTGACAGACCTTGGTGAAGAAGGTGGGTCGCTAGCCTTGCAAGGCAGCGTAGGTATTGGATAGTCATGGATATTGGGAATGTCCTAATCATCATTTGTAGCGACTGCGAGTGGCCCTGCAGTGCCATCTCCAGCTAAGATTCCGACATCAAATCTGGTGGTAGTGGAAGGGTTGACATCGTTAGGCGGGTGGTATTTTTGTGATTGTTGGGGTTTTTTGGGTTCACCAATGGGAAGGGGTTCCTTGGGTAGTCCGCCGGTTACACTTGAAGACAGAGGCATCACTTCAGTTGCATGGTTATAATCCGTTTGTTGGTTGTTGGGTTTCGTGCTAGGACTTTTGAGATCTTTGATCAATCTTGAAGGACTGACACTCAGTGTCACTTCATAACTCTAAGGGTGTAATTGTTTTTTTCCAACCAATTGATTGCCTCTATTGAGAGAGGCGCAGTCGGAGAGACTGTAAAGACAGGTGGAGTGTGGGTTTGGGGTTGAAATGGGTTGGGTCACTATAAAGGAGGGTTGGTCCATTATAAAACAAATTGGGTAGTCAAAGCATAATTTAGCGCCTTCTAACTTTGGAAGATTACTCGATCTCGGGGGAGGGGGGCTAAGATTTGGATGGGGATCCACCTTTTTCCCCTCTCCCTGACAAGTATCTTTAGTTGGATTTTTGGGGGGATCCAATTTTCCTAAAAAAAAAAGATCGTTTTTCATTCGGTCAGATGCGTATAACTGCATCTTTTTGTGGGCTAGCGTGTGTGTTGCTCGTGCTAATGCTTGAGATTGGGCTATTTTGAGATAGGCCCACCTCTTTTCCCCCTTTGGTTGAGTTAGTTGGCTGCCTGTTGGGGCCCATCACATATGTAGTCCCCCTTGTATTTGGGCTATGTTCACCGGAATCCATGGCCAAATTGTGGTTGATATCAAGGAATGTACCTGAGGAGGTATTGAACCTCTTTACCTAGATATTGGATTCATCTGGTATTATCTATTGCTTCTGTCTATGGGGTTGGGGACCCTTGATTGGATTGCGTCTGTATTTGGAGAAAGGGACAGTGAGCCATTGTGAGCTTTAGGCCTTTGTAGTAACATCGCTACAAGAGCTGCCAGTGACTGTTGCTTGACGATTTTCTTGAGTGGGAATGTTAAAGAAATCACAGTTCCTTAGGGTGTGACCAATTCTCCCACATCCCACACATAGTATCATTTCCCCTTCGTACACGAGCGATTGGTTATGGGTACCAATAATGACATTCGTGGTTACTGGATATCTAATAGAACTTGTACGCATATTCTGGCATACCTGGCTCTTAGTGTAGAAGAGGTGCATGTATCAATCTTTAGTAATTTTCTCACTCTATTGCCCTCATGTTCTAGTATTGATTTCTCGTAGAATTCTGTTGGCAACTTTGGGAGCCTTATCCAGTTATGGCTTATTTTGATTTTGCTGGAACAGAGTTTGGTTCCCATATACGGATTGATAGAAAGTGCCCAGCTACAAACCATGGCCCCTCGCTTAGGACCTTGCTCATGCTTTCCTCTATACTTAATTTGACAATGAAGAAGTCTCATCCTAGATCAATTAGGGTGAGTTGTTCATTTGATTTTCACATATTTGAGAGTTTAGCCTTTAGTAAATGATGTGGGATTTTTTTTCCAAACGGTTTGATAATCAAGGATTATTTCCTAGGTTTGTAGAGCCTTATTTTGTTTTCAATCGACAGTAGGATTGGTACGTTCCCTAGGTTTAGTTTAAAAATATGTGTTTGCATCCCGATTCGTGTTGTTCATAGTTTGTTGTGAGACTGGATTTTTTTCTAGTAGGATTTCCTTGAAGGAACTTTTTACAGTGTTGTCCTCATCCATAGCAGAGCTTGGGTCTAAGATTGATATATCAGGAGATTCCGATGGTTTTTCGATGGGGAGTCTCTATCTGGGAGTGGGAAAGTGGGCATTCCTGAGTGGCTCTATGGTTAGTTTCGAGTTAAAGAGAGGTTGGTCTTTCTCTCTCTAGGTACTTATGTTCTGGTGGGTATAAACTTTGAAGTTTGAACTCCCTCAAACCCTTTGGTATATCTCAAGCAGAGGAAGTAGCATCTCACTTTTTCTATAGACCAAAATTATATACTCTAGATGCTCATTGTGAGCTCTTCTGCTCGAATATTACACATTTACCAAAGCGCTATCTCTACTTGAGAAGTTATGATTTATTTGAGTTAGTTCGAGCAACATCTATATATATTATTAAAATGAGAGAAAAATACCCTCTGCTTAAGCCAAGTGGCAGCCTAAAAAAAGTTACATGGCATAAGTAGTTAAAATTAGTTGTTTTAGTTATTGATTATTATTTTTGAATTTAAATATCTATAAAATAAAATATTTTACAATAAAAACAAAAAATTTTAAAAAAAAAACTATCCATTCAAATTAGATAGTAGTTTCAAGTTGTAGTTTTTAAATTATTTTAAAATAAAAAATAAAATTACAAAAATAAAGAATTATCAATTCAAAATTTCTTTTTTTTTTAAATAATTTTTTTTCTTTTTAAAAATAAAATGTTCATTTATTCAGAAAATATTATTGAGAATAATAGAATAAAATAAAAAATAAAAATATATATATCTTCTAATATATTATAAAAGGAAAGTAGCATACAAAATTTAAATAATGTAATATGCTAATAAAAGTTTCTAATAACAATGCAATAATACTCAATATTGAATAATATAATAAAGAATAATGCATAAAAAAAGTTATTCAATGCCTATATAAGTCTCATTAATTTAATAGAGATTTTATTCATTAAAATATAGATAATATTATTGAGAACAATAGGATAAAATTTAAAATAAAAAAATATTTTAATAATAATAAAATATAATTTTTTTATTATATTATAAAAAGAAAGTATTAGACAAAAATATTAAACAAAGCATATGCTAATAAAATTTTTTATTAACAATGCAACAATACTAAATATTGGATAATATAATAAAGAAAAATACAGAACAAAATAGATATTCAATGATTATACAAGTCTCTTTAATTTAATAGATATTTTATTCATTAAAATTCAGATAATATTATTGAAAAAAATAAGAAGAAAAAATTTAAAAAAAAATCAAGAGTAATAAAATATATATCTTCTATTATATTACAAAAAGAAAGTAGTGGGCAAAAATATAAACAAAGTAATATGTTAATAAAAATATCTATAAATAATCTAAAAATACCAAATATTGGATAAATATAATAAAAAAAAATATAAAACAAAAAAGTTATTCAAGGTAATACAAGTCTCTTTAATTTAATGGATATTTTATTCATTAAAATTCATACAATATTATTAAAAATGTTATAATAACTTTAAAATAAAAATATATTTCAAGAGTAATAAAATATATATCTTCTATTATATTATTAAAAAATATAGACAAAAACATAAACAAAGTAATATGCTAATAAAAATTCCTATTAGCAATGCAATTATATTAAATATTGGATAATACGATAAAGAAAGATACATAACAAAAAAGTTATTCGATGACTATATAAGTCCCTTTAATTTAATAAATATTTTATTCATTAAAATTTAGATAATATTATTGACAGCAACATAATATAATTTAAAACAAAAAATATTTCAAGATTAATAAAATATATATCTTCTCTTATATTACAAAAAGAAAGCGAGCAGACAAAAATATTAAATAACGTAATATTCTAATAAAAATTTCTATTAACAATGTAAAAATACTAAACATTGGATAATAGAATAAAGAAAAATATAGAACAAAAAAGTTATTCAATGACTATATAAGTCCCTTTAGTTTAATAGAGATTTTATTATTGGGTATATCATATTGACAAATAAAATAGCAATTGAAATTTGTTAAAGCAATACGATCTAATGTGTTCAAATAAGTCCGATCACAAATTTAATTAATTTTTTTTAAAATTGACTGTGTATCGCGCGGGTACGACCACTCGTCATTTTAAAAAAAAGTCTTACAAGATCTTAAAAGTAAAGTCATTTAAAAGGATAAAGATTTTTAAAGTTGAAAATGAAAAGGGGAAAAAAGGTACTTGGTTTTAATCTTTTTTTATTTAATTTTGTGCTCGGTACGACAAATATTTTGCAATGCTACATTATTCAATGCGAAGTTTATTCCTTTGTAATCCCAATCTCTTCTAAGGTCGTCTACTTTGTTGAATTTTTACATTTAAATTCGGTGTATTGAAGGTTTGAAGATTACTTACACAATTATATATAAAAAGGTAACATTGTACAAGAAATATTCGATGTTTGCCTTTGTGATGAGTAGATAAATATGAAAATTAAGCGGATGTTGCAAACTCCACTCACTCCCCATTATTTGTTGTTTGGCCAGCTTTCTATCGTGGATCGCTCTCGCTGTAAGATTAGCTTTATACAGTAATACACACAGCAGTTTCTTCTATTTCCATCGTTGAACAAGTCTGTCATACTGTTACCTCTGGCTGTATCCTTCCTCTTCGTCGCCATTTCTCCAAGTTCTCTAATTAATTGATGGTAAGCCAATTCTCTGTTACTTCACATATATGCTTATGCATGTTCAAATACATGTTGTGTGCGAAGGCGCACTCTCTGCTGACACTCAGATAGAAACTATTATATATACAACGTTTACGCCATTGAATATAGCTTTGTTTAAGAAAAATAGTATGTGGACTTACTGATTTCAAGAACCAAGTCCTCTTTGAGAACAAATTAGTTATGTTCTTTTTCGTTGTAGAACGTGAATTTGCCAAATAACAGAAATTTCTGACATTTTTTAGAAAGTCTTTTTGGATGATAAAGACTATCATGGAGAAAATGGAATTTATACAACACTTGTTTTGCCCCAGAAAATGGATTTTTGTTAAGAGTCTTTGTTAGAGTTTAATATAGAAACGTTTTTAAACAAGTATTGTGTATATATGCCCTGCCGTCCACTATAGAAATGTTTTTATTTTGGCAAATCATGACATGTACTATTGGAGGAGCTAATTATTCAACATCTGCCATGGCTATTTTAGATGAAAGAAAAAAAAAATGAGTCAAGGATTTCAGATGTGAAAAGTACTTTAGGTTTTAGTTCGAAGGAGAATGACTTTGATCGGAACAACCAAAGCTTCTTATCCCATCACAATTCTTTTGATCTTAGCCGTTCATCTCAGTTCCAGATATTCAATCACAATCACAAATCACATATGGAGTCTATTTAATCAAGACCGTTGATTTATTACAGCTGTAGACTTAGGATTCTATTTTGTGCATATGAGCACGTGACTGTACAGAAGGATTTATATCCTTATATTCTTTGCATAGTAGTGCAATTAGTTAGGACTAAGCAAATAGAAATACTACACATGTACAGTATGATAACAAGATTTTATTCCTTTTTATCTGTATAAATAGATGTACAGCATTGAATGAAATACAGAGAAAATTTCTACACTATCTGCTTCATACAATCCTTTCATGGTATCAGAGCAATAGAAGCTCGATCCTTCATCTCTTTCTCTCTTTGATTGCTCTGTGTAAGCATTTGAACGATGGGTGACAATACTGAGCAAACAGTCAACCAAGCTGCTACTGCTGTAGTGTCCACCATTGATTCCAATCATGACTATTTTCTTCATTCATCTGATGCTCCAGGGATGTCTCTTGTCAACACTGCCTTTGATGGCAGAGGATTTCAAGGTTGGAAAAGATCAGTGCTCATAGCCCTATCAGCCAAGAATAAGATAGGGTTCATCAATGGGGCTTGTCCTGCTCCAGCTGCTGGTTCCAAAGATTTCCAGCAATGGAACATATGTAACGATATGGTTACATCGTGGTTACTCAATTCACTATCCAAGGATATAGGGGATAGTGTCATCTATTCAAAGTCTGCTAAAGATCTGTAGACCAGCTTGGAGCACAGATTTGGACAGTCAAATGGAGCCAAGCTCTATCACCTGAGGAAAGAGCTATCAGGGTTAGCACAAGGGACAACTGACATTGCAAGCTATTTCACAAAGCTCAAACGACTTTGGGATGAGCTGGATTCATTAAATTGTGATGTCAAATGCAACTATTTATGTGTGTGTGAAGGAAAGCAGAAACTAGAGAAATCACTAGAAGATGAGAGACTTATTCAATTTCTTATGGGTTTGAATGATAGCTATGGACAAGCAAGAGGAAACATCTTAATGATGAATCCTTTACCAAACATCAATCATGCTTACTCTCTAGTATTGCAAGATGAAAGTCAAAAGGAAATCTATGCTAATCCACTTATCTCACCTGATTCTTCAGCTTTTATGATAACAAACCAAGGAAACTTTGCTCAAAAAGGAGGAAAGCAGAACCAAAAGGGAAATACAAGTTATCCAAGGTTTGGAAGTAATACGTAGAAGGGAACCAATAACTTCAATCAGAGAAATTTAACCTTCAAAGGGAAGAAAAGCAAGTTCAATCGTAATGTTTCTTGCAGTCATTGCAAGAAAGTTGGACATACTGTGAATGATTACTACAGAATAATAGGATTCCCAGAAGACTTTGAGTTCACAAAGGGAAATCAAATACAAGTGAGAGGAAATGGAGCTTTCCAAATGGAACAAGCAGGCAACAACAAAATTGGTCAAGATGAGATGATCAGCCAACACCTCTCACAAGATCAATTCTCTCAGATGGTGCAACTAATCAAGCAAGTTAAGGTTGGAGATTCAGCAAATTCAAGGGCAAAAATAAATGCAAATGCAATAGTTGGTACAATTGCAAGATATTCTGGAACTTGTTTCTCAGTTTTTAATTCTAATGCATGGAATATTGATTCTGGAGCTTCTGAACACATGTGTTTTGACTCAAATGCCTTCATTTCTTTGACAGCCTTGCCCATTCCTTTAAACATAAGCTTGCCTAATTCTTTTAAAGTCACAGTTACTCATGTAGAGAGAATAACTATTCTACCTAATTATATTCTGGAAAATGTATTATATGTGCCTAGTTTCAGATACAACTTATTATCTGTTAACAGGTTCTGTTTACAATTTCAATCTCTCCTGTTTTTCACTTCAAGTCAATGTTTCTTGCAGACCCCTTTAGTGAAGAGAGCACAAGTTTTTGGTGAAGCTAGGGAAGGACTTTATCTTTTGAAACCAAGTCAAGACAAGAATAGAACAGAAGTAGAGTCAAGTCTTTGTTTAGATCAGAATATTTGTAGTTAATTATCAGCTTCAGTTCCTAGTCAATTATCAGTTTCAATTCCTTTTTCAGCAAATGCAATTTCAGATGTAAACTTTTGGCATATTAGACTAGGGCATTTGCCCTTCTTATCAATGAAACATCTTAGTTTTATCTCTTTTCCTTCTAACTCTAATTGTTTCTTTGACATCTGCCCTAAAGCTAGACAAACCAGAACTTCTTTCCCTCTAAGTCAAATCAAAACAAAAAGGCCATTTGAGTTAATTCATGTTGATGTTTGGGGTCCACATAAAGTGGCCACTTATAATGATTTCAAATATTTCTTGACTATTGTAGATGATTACAGTAGGGGTGCTTGGACTTTTCTTATGAGTACTAAGTGTAATGCATTTGGTCTCCTTAAGAATTTTTTCACAATGGTGGAGAGACAATTTGGTTTAAAGGTGCAGAAACTTAGGACTGATAATGCATTTGAGCTTGGAAAAGGATCACTAGAGGCAACATACCTCAGTTCACAGGGAATAATGCATCAAACATCATGTGTGGCAACACCACAACAAAATGGTGTGGTTGAGAGGAAGCATAGACACCTTTTGGAGATAGCAAGGGCTTTATTATTTCAANGGGGGGGGGGGGGAATGTGTGCTAACTGCTACATTTTTAATCAATAGGCTACCTTCTAAGGTGCTCAAGGGTAGTTCACCTTACAGTGTGTTGTTTAAACATAATCCTTCCTATGACTCATTAAAATGTTTTGGTTGTCTTTGCTATGTGTCCACCTTGTCTGCTTGAAGGGGGAAACTTGATCCAAGGGCAAAGCCATGTGTATTCATGGGATATCCTTTGGGGCAGAAAGGATATAAAGTCCTAAACTTGGAGACCAAGAGAATATCAGTGTCCAGAGATGTGAAACTTTATGAAAATCAATATCCTTTTGCATCCATCAACCTAATTCCATCTTTCCTATTCCCCCTACCTCAAACTATGAGCCTCCATCAGATTATGTCCAACCTGATTTTGTCACATCAGTGGACGATTCTCCATCACCAACTCAGTACAGTAACCACAACATTCCTCACACACCTCAGTCTTCTTCCACTCCCTTTTCATCCTCATCTCCCTATTCCCCTGTACCTATAACATTACTAGAAATCAGGAAATCTACCAGAACTCACAACACACCTGCCTACCTAAAAGATTATATTTGCAACTCAGTTTTTCTTACTGATTTGACCAACTCTTGTCTCATGGGATCTGTTCGACCTAATGTCCTGCCCTTTGCAGCACTTTCACTTCCCAGTCAGTCCTTAATTAACTCTACTTCCTATCTCACTGAACCTACCTCCTACTCTCAAGCTATGTTGCATCCAGGTTGGCAAGAGGCTATGGCTAAGGAATTGGAAGCCCTTGAATTAAACAGAACTTGGGAAGTAGTTCCTTGACCTACTGGGAAGAAAGCTCTTCCCTGTAAATGAGTGTACAAAGTTAAATACAAATCAGATGGGTCCTTGGAGAGATTTAAGGCACGATTAGTTATCAGGAGAGATATACAAAGAGAAGGAATAGATTTCACTGAGACCTTCTCTCCAGTTGTCAAAATGACAACAATCAGGTGTCTACTTGTTATTGCATTAAAGAAAGGATGGCAAGTTTCACAATTAGATGTAAACAATGCCTTCCTGCATGGAGATTTGCAGGAAGAGGTATTTATGAAATTCCCGGCAGGAATGTCATCACCCTCACCCAATCATGTTTGTCTCTTGAAAAAATCCCTATATGGACTGCGACAAGCCTCAAGACAATGGTACGCAAGGCTCACTGCAGCCCTCAATTTCAAAGGCTATTCACACTCTCTCAATGACTACTCCTTATTTTTTAAGATCAGCAGGAAAGACAACTATAGTTGCAGTCTACGTTGATGATATTCTAATCACAGGGAATGACTCAACAGAGCAGACAAAACTTAAAATTTTTGTTGATTCTGAGTTCAAAATCAAAGATCTAGGAGAAGCACATTATTTTTTGGGTTTCGAAATCATCAGGGAAAGACAAGGCATGATTTTAACTCAAAAAAAATATACCTTAGATCTTTTGTCTGAATTTGACTGCTTGCAAATGAGACCAGCCTCTTCTCCTTTGGATCCCACTCAGAAACTTCGTTCAGATGAAGGAAAGCTGCTCCAAGATCCCATTTTTTATCGTCGATTATTGGGGAAATTAAATTTCCTCACTCATACCCGACCGTACCTCTCCTTTGCTGTGCAACATCTCAGCCAATTCATGCAATCACCTCGCCAGCCTCATCTAGATGCTGCTTATCATTGCCTCAAATACCTCTTAAAAGATCCTGGTCTGGGATTGTTTTTGAATTCGAGATCTGACTTTCAGTTGCTGGCTTTTAGCGACTTCGATTGGGGGTCTTGTCCTCAATCCCGAAAATCTATCAGAGGTTTCTTTATCAGCTTGGGAGGGTCTCCTATTTCCTGGAAATCAAAGAAACAGTCTTCAGTATCCCTTTCTTCTGCTGAGGCAGAATATCGCTCAATGAGAAGAGTAACGGCAGAAATTACCTGGTTGGTACGTTTATTAAGTGATTTATCAATCTCTCCTTCCTTGCCCGTCAATCTTTTCTCCGATAGCCAGGCAGCTATTCACATCGCAAAAAATCCAGTCTTTCACGAGCGTACCAAGCACGTGGAACTGGATTGTCACTTTGTCCGGCAACAATTTTTGGCCGGCATCATCTCGCTCTCATATGTCTCTTCCACATCTCAGTTGGCCGACATCTTTACAAAGCCCTTGGCTGGCCCTGCTCACAGCTCTATCATCGGCAAGTTGGGAGTGGTTAATACCCCCTCCAACTTGAGGGGGGGGGGGATGTTGGAGGAGCTAATTATTCAACATCTGCCATGGCTATTTTAGATGAAGGAAAAAAAATGAGTCAAGTATTTCAGATGTGAAAAGTATTTTAGGTTTTAGTTCGAAGGAGAATGACTTTGGTCGGAACAACCAAAGCTTCTTATCCCATCACAATTCTTTTGATCTTAGTCGTTCATCTCAGTGCCAGATATTCTATCATAACCACAAATCACATATGGAGTCTATTTAATCAAGACCGTTGATTTATTACAGCTGTAGACTTAGGATTCTATTTTGTGCATATGAGCAGGTGACTGTACAGAAGGATTTATATCCTTATATTCTTTGCATAGTAGTGCAATTAGTTAGGACTAAGCAAATAGAAATACTACACCTGTACAGTATGATAACAAGATTTTATTACTTTTTATCCGTATAAATAGACGTACAACAATTGAATGAAATATAGAGAAAATTTCTACACTATCTGCTTCATACAATCCTTTCATGTACAGATGTACTCTAGAATTTCCTGCTATTAACATCCCCATTTCAAGTTAATTAGAGTATCCGAAAATGACAAGCAATTGAAGGCTAACTTTGATAAAGGAAAAGCTTTCATGTTACAAGTATGTACAAGATTTGAGCTTACATGAGGTTCATTGTTTACTGGGAGGAGTGTTTTCAATCTTGTTAGAGACCAAATCCATTACACTCTTTGTGCTCTAATCACTTTCTGAAACTTTGCTAATCATTTGTATCATCGTAGTTTCATTGACTCTTCAAGCCTAAAATACATAAGTTATCTGTTAATTTTGCAGGCTTTTTCTGTTGTTTATTGCAGATATGAACTCCAAGAATCGTAGTCCTCCATCGATGTGGGGGCTCATCCAATTTACCCCCTTTCTAGTCATTGAAGTTAAAGGTATTGAGAGTGCATGTTTGAGACTTTAGCCGATGCAGATCTTCAGTTGTTAATATTACATAGTTGCACCAAGTACTGAACTAAAGCAGGATGGAATTTCAAGACACTTCTGCCTCAGCTAAGAAATCAAAGCATTTTCCTCTGACTCCTTTCAGAATTATAAGGGGAATGATATGTTTATCAGTTCTACTTTCAACTGCATTCGTTTTCTTGATCTATTTCGTACCTGTGGCAGCTGTTCTCCTGCGCTTCTTCAGCACTCCTTATAGTAGGAAAGTTGTATCACTTCTCTTTGGTCTTTGGCTTGGATTATGGCCATTCTTATTTGAAGAAATAAATGAAACCAATGTGATTTTTCTTGTGATCATGTCCCGCCAAAAGAACGTGTTCTGCTGACCGTCAACCATAGAACTGAGGTCGATTGGATGTACCTCTGGAATCTTGCATTGAGGAAAGGATGCTTAGGCCACATCAAATATCTACTTAAGAAAAGTTTGATGAAATTGCCCGTCTTTGGCTGGGGATTTTATGTGCTAGAATTCATTCCGTTGGAGAGAGATTGGGTAGTTGACGAATCAGTGATAAGACAAACACTCTCGACTTCTACAAATCCTCGCGATCCATTGGGGCTAATCGTTTTCCCTGAAGGAACTGATTACACGTAGGTTTATCTTATGTAATATCTTGTGCATTTCTTTTCTTATTTTGGTCCTTTTGATCTTGTCGTGGAAACAGCCTCTTGCAGAAATACAGGTTAAGCCTGCGTACTATAGACCCTTATGGTCCGGCATTTCCCCGGACCCCGCACATAGCGGGAGCTTAGTGCACCGGTCCTTTTGGTCTTGTGTTCTTGTTTTGTTTCTACCTATGGAGCACAACAATTGAGTTTGCTAATAGTCTACATATCATATAAGTATATTTTAGCTAAAAATTTCGACTTATAGCATTGCAGAACTTCTGCATTTGTGTTATTTTTCGCCTCTCTGAGATTGTAACTTGCCTTTATATATAGTGAGCAGAAGTGCAAAAGAAGCCAAGATTTCGCCACCAACAATGGATTACCAGTTCTAAAGAAGGTGCTGCTTCCTAAGACAAAAGGCTTTTATGCCTGCTTGGAAATACTAAGGAGCTCGTTGGATGCAGGTTCTATCTTGTTACCATTTCTAATAGAAATTTGTCTTTGCTTTTACTTTCCTTTGGCTCTCTTGTTGATCTTTAATTCACATATTATCTTCAGATTGGAGATGTCATCTTCTAATCCATCATTTGATATTTTCTGACTTGCATCAAGAAAATCATTTGATAGCATTAATTATAATGAATACTTGACTAAATTGCTCGAGTAATTACTAAGTATATGCCTCAAGGCTGGATTAGAAGAAAAAAAAAAATACTAATGCCTTTTGGTTTCTAAAACGCTATGTTGCGCGGACTGTGCAAACATGCACCCGCACCCGTATTGAATCCTCCAAAATGCACTTTTGGAGGATCTGAAACCTACCCATGGACATTTTCGGAGAGTCCGAGCCAGCACGACTTTAAGATGCGATACCCAACATATCTCCCGTGTTTTATCAATGTGGGATTCGCCTAGAGTGTCACATACCTCAGCGTCCTTGCTGAGGTTTGCCCTATCATTGTTCAAGGTTGTACGCGGAGTGGCTAGGATATCATATGTAACAAGCCAGCCCACTAGTGATATTATTCGTTTTGGGCCTAGGCCAGTATGACTTTAAAATGTGTCATTAGTATCTAAGGTTTATTTACTAATATATCCAGTATTTCTCCCGAATTTTGTCGATGTGATATTCACCTAATGTGTTACATCAACATAGCTAAAATGAGCATATTCTTGAACAATTGTTTTGCTTAGAGTGACAATAAAAGGGAATGGAGTCATCTTGATCTTCATAGCACCTATTTTTCTCCATTCTTATTCACACAATCTCACACTCTCCAATTTGCTGAATTTGCAGTTTATGATGTGACTATTGCATACAAAAATCTTTGGACAATGCTTTTGGTGTTGATCCGTCTGAAGTACATATTCATGTTAGACGCATTCCTCTTGAGAAAATCCCAGCATCTGAAAAGGAGGCTTCTGAATGGTTAATTGAGACATTTCAGTTTAAGGATAAATTACTCTCTGATTTCATTGCTAATGGTCATTTCCTTAATGAAGGTACAGAACAAGAACTATCAACAGCAAAATGTTTGATTAATTTAACTTGTAGTAATGACTCTTACTGGAATATTTATATTCTTTACATATTCATTCATCTGGGGAAAATTTTATGTAGGTTTCTCTTGTATATACCTTGCTTCCGCTGCTTACTTCAATTTTCGACCATATCCTATTTTTGGTTCTGTAAATGAAAGGCTGAAAAGAATTCTTAGAATGAAAAGCCAGTGGAAAATGTAAAACATATGTTATCAGTGATGCAGATAGTTAATTCTTTTTCTTTTACTTTTCATTGTTGGATAATATAATGTTTGTTCATCTTATATCCTGTTTTATTCTTGCTCACTTCTGTACGAGTTTATGTTTTATACATTGACGATGAAAATTACAATTAGGCTACCAAGCCAACTACAGGTATTTGTTTATATATAATTAATAATCGTGGATTGATAATCCTGGAAAAATTACCAGTAGCTTGCTACAACGGGTAAAAGTAGATCATTTTAAAGGTTAAACTACTAATGAATAAATTCTTTATATTCAGCTATACGTGACTGAAATCCTTTTAACACATGTTAATTAATTTCAAATGGAATTTAGTTTTTATACAGTGATCATGTAAAATCTGTCACATTTTTTACAATTTCTTAACCTCGAGGAATAAAATTTTAAAAACAATACCCCAAGTTTTAATAACTTGAAAATAACTATAATATACGTTCCCAATCTCATCACTGATCAATGAGTGCAACCTGCTGCCACCAAATTGAATATTTTTGTGCAGTGCTTGCCTCGGACCTTTCGATAAATGAAAATCCTTAAGAGCCTGTTTGGAAAGCCACCTAGGAATTAGATTTGGGTATAATTGAGTGTAATTATACAGTTTGGTATGTTTGTTTGGCCGAGTAATTACTTGATCAGCAATGAATTGAGTGTAATTGGAGGAATGTAATTACACTCTCCAACTCTCAAGGGGGAATGAGAAATGATGGTAATTACACTGTGTAATTACAAGGTTGCTTTTTAGTTTATTTCCTTGTTATTTATATTCTTATTTTTCTTTCTTAACATTTTATTTATATTTTTTAATTTTTTACTCCCTACATTCCAGTTTATGTGAACCTATTTCCTTTTTGGTACGCTCCAAAAAGAATGAACTCTTTCGAAATTTGGTAATAATTTAGCTTAAACTTACAACTCTACCCTTAATGAGAAGCTTATATAACCATACAAATATTTTGGGCCCCATTTGAACTTGTTTAGGACCACAAATTTTAAAAGTTTTCATTTTTTTCTTAAACTCTGTGCCTAGTTGTAACGACCCGACCGGTCGTTTTGAGCCCTAGTGCGTTGTTCAGCAATCTGAGGCCATGAGCAACTTCAATTAAGGTATTACGACTTTTACGCATGGTCGGGATTAAGTTTCGGGAAGTTCAGAGTTGATTTGGAAAGAAAATTCTCATTTCGGAAGCTTAAAGTTGAAAGATTGAACTAGGGTCGAAATTTTAAGTAAACGACCTCGGAATCAGGATCTGAAGGTTCCTGTAGGTTCGTATGATGATTTTGGACTTGGGTGTATGCCCGGATCGGGTTTTGGATAACCCGGGAGCATCTTGGCGCCTATTGTGGAAAGTAGCATTTTGAAGGAAAATTTAGAAGTTTGGCTTATAGTGCATTTCAGTGTTATCGATGCACGTTTGGGATTCCGAGTTTGTGAATAGCTCCGTATGGTGATTCTGGAGTTCGAAGCGCGATAGGAAGTGAATTCGGATGTCCGTAGGTCACTTTGGAGCCATTTGGCTAAAGACAGAAAATTAAAGGTTTTTGAGAAGTTTGACAGGAAGTGGACTTTGATATCGGGGTTGGAATCCGATTCCGAAAATTGGAGTAGGTCCTAATGTTGAATATGAATTGTGCGCAAACTTTGAGGTCAATCGGACGTGATTTGATAAGTTTAAACATCAGGAATAGAAGTTTGAAGTTCTAAAGTTCATAAAGCTTGAATTGGGGTGTAATTCGTAATTTTAGCGTTGTTTGATATGATTTGAGGCATCGAGCAAGTCCGTAATGTGTTTTGGGATTGGTTGGTAGGTTTGGTCGAGGTCCCGGGGGCCTCGGGCGCGTTTCGGATGCTCAACGGATCAATTTTCGCCTTGTGAGGATTGTTGGTTGTCTGGTATAAGTGCAACAGGTTTTTACTCTATGCGATCACGTGAGAGGGTCTGCGATTGCATAGAACAAGAGTGAGGGAGTTGGAATTTGGCCTATGCGACCGCAGGAGGTGCAATGCGATCGTGAAGGAGGACGGGTTGGACTTATGTGATCGTAGGCCTGTTGATGCGATCGCACAGTGTGCGTTGGAGCTGTGATGCATTTGGTCTATGCGAACGTAGTGGTGTGCATGCGAACGGACAGAAGGAATTAGGGAGGCCGCATGCTTGTATTGCTGCTTGAACTTATTAAAGTTGTTATTGCCTCTTCATGGCTTGAGAATATTTGGAAAATAATGGAAAAGGAATTTGGGAAATTTCCCATAAAAAGGAATAATAGTTTACTTGTTCCCTTCTATTTGATAAAAATCATGTTCGTATAGATTCACGATTTAATGTAATATTGACATCTTTATTAGACCACTAGTAAGTGTTGAAGTTGACCATCTCGTCTCTACTTCTTCGAGATTAGGCAGGATACTCATTGAGTACGTAGTTTACGTACTCATACTACACTTCTGTGCATTTTTGTTGCACAAGTATATGTACCTTTAGCGGTCTACTGAGCGTAGCAGCACGGATGATTCAGGGACTAGGTGAGCTGCATTGTTCGAGATGGCCGCAGCTAGAGCAGTCCCTTCCAGTATACTGTATTTACTTCCCGTCCACTGTATTCAGGACGGGTGTTGTATTTTATTTTTTTGTCAGTATATGCTCATGCACTTGTGACACTGGGTTCTGGGTAGGTTTGAAGTATTTTATATTTAGTGCTTATTACTTAAATTCGATCTGAGACTATTATCTTTTAAAATTACTAAATTTGAAGGAAATTCCTGGATTTCAAAAGTATTAAAACAGGATTTGAATTAAGTAATTTGGTTAGCTTGCCTGACAGCAGTGTCCGGCACCATCACGACCCTTAGTAGATTTTGGGTCGTGACAACATCATATCAGAGCACTAGGTTCCTAGGGTCTCATGATCATGAGCAAGTCTAGTAGAGTCTCGCGGATCGGTACAGAGACATATGTACTTATCCTTGGGAGGCTTCAGGGTTGTTAGGAGTACTTCCCTTCTTGATTCCTTATTGTGCGATTTGATTCATGTGGGGATTATTCCTTTGTCTCCTTCCTACTCAATCTTATGCGACGCGAAACGCTTGTTATAAATCGAGAGTTGAAGAATTGTAATAGCACTACGAATGTGGTACGAGTATTTCTCCCTGTAGGGTTATTTGAGCTATCATCGTCGCCTTGTGGAAGGATATTCTGTTGTTTCGGTTCTGTAGCGGTACTTCTGAGAGCTTTGAGGTTAGGCACAAGTTTCCATGATGCTTATGAATGAGTGTTGCACAGTAGTGATATGATGGTAGGATGTTTGCCTACGTGTCGGGGCAGTGAATGACTTGAAGGGAGGTTTACTCAGTGCATAATCAAGAGATTCAGTATTTTATTCGCGGGAGGGGAAAGGCAATCGGACTAAGGGTGGTCGGATGTGGGATGGTGGAAGTAACGGGACTTGGTATTTGCAACCCTTGTGGAGTTTTCTTCTATGATGGGGTGTCGTTATCCTAATTGAACGTACTAAGTTTGTCGATGTTATAAACTTCTACAATTCACCTTTGGGGCAAGATATTGTGAAATAGTATTGGAGATACAACTGACAGATATCGCAGGTGCGGTGGTTTAGGATGGAATCAGTACTTCTAATGTTAACGGTTCGAGAAAGATGACATTCGGAAAGGTTTAAGTTAGCAGCGATTGTGGGTTCAAGTGCCACGAAGATTGATTTTGTTTAAGACAGCAAATGAGTAGCAAAGTATGAGGAAGGACATGTGGAAAGTGTCAGGCGGTGGCTAAAATTTCTAGAAGGCTGAGTATAAGGGACCAAGGGTTGAGTAGTCGATTAAGGGGATGAGTTCCGCCAAAGTGGAAGAGTGGTGAAGACGCATATGGGCTTTATAGTGGGATGACCACCTACCTTAAGGAGGGATTGGAGCGATTTGAAAATATTAGTGCTTGGTTATTGGGGTCTACAGATCTAATTTGCAATAAGGATTATTATGCGACAGGAGATTTTCTAAAAACTGAAAGGAGCTACTTGAATGAAGAAAGATACAACATAACTTTGAATTGGAAGAATGTTGCCGCACATTTAATTGATGTCCACGAAGTGGGAATGGACTTGTGCAGCTGGAGAGTGAGCTTAGACTCAGGATGGGTTATTGATGTCGTAGTGATTGTACCTCGTGCAGCAGCATTGGAAGATGCCGGGGAGAGCTTTTATAGGTGGGCTACCCAAGTGAGCAGATTAACTGTCGTGGGGTTAGCGAGGCTTCTGCAAAGAATTTTATCAATGTTATAGAAAAGAGATCAGTAGTGCAAATGTGTTTGATGAGTCATAATATAAGAAGAGGGTTTCCCAGAAAGATTTCATGAACTTTGGCGGTTGATTGCACAAGGTTATGTCAATAAGAGATAAAGAGGACGAATGAGTTCCATGGTTGTGAAATAATGGCTTCATGCTGAGTGGGAGAGTCCCACCACTTATGATTGGGTTGCATGGTTAACTACTTGAGATATTGTTTGGCTATTAGCATATCGATGGGCTATTTTAGCTACGGGAAAGGACCATAAGTTGTAATTGGAGCAAAGGAAGTATTAAAGGTGGGCTATCGTTAGCCTTATTGGCCCATGTTGAAACTTGGAGGAAGATTCAGGATTTCATTTTGTATAGATGTGGGTTCCAAGGGAAGTGATTTGGCAGGTTCTTCGCCAAGGGGGTATTCATGTGATGGAAGACTCATGGAGTTGATTATATTCGGGGCCAAGTCAGAGCGGGTGGATCTCAACAGTGGTCATGGTAAATTCACAAGATGAGTTGCAATGCTAATAATTTTGAGCGTATGGTTATTGGTAAGAATCAAGCTTGTTAGCAGCCTATGAGAAGAGGCACATAATGTTCTATGATATTTTAACTTGCAGCGTAGCATTTGGGAGATATGAAATAGTTCGTGGAATTTGAGGTAGCTTGGTCTCGTGGTTCAAGATCACTCGGGATAAGTGCAGATGGAGCTTGTTATGTGTCGAATGGAGTTAGTATTACTTCTAAAGCAATCAAGGGTAATTGGAAGAAGGTAAATTGATTAGCCATAGTTAAATTGGCAAACTAGTGTCGGTGATCAGTTCCTTCAGGGTGATCAAGTTGTGCAAGTGATTTGTGACGGTATGTGTGAGGCTTGTCGGCCGCCGTATTTTATTTTATTCAGAAGCATTCTTCTGTTATGGCCTGTTATGTGTAGGCAGATCCCGGAAGGGTTATGGTGGCTTGGACCACTAATTAGAGGTTTGCTTATTCTACGGTTATGAGAATTCGCCTTTGTGTTGCTATGTTCCTCCTGAAGTGAGTTTAGTGAAAAGCTTTTATGTGATGAAGTCTTAATCTATTAGTGGTTTCGAAGTTATGATGAAGAGTCGTGTTCTATCGTATATCGGCATATTGTATGCGGTAAGTGATATGGAATTTGAAGTGAGGATCAAGGTTGCAATTCGGTGTTGAAAAGGGTGCCACGAGCTCAAATAAGCAGGAAAGGGTTTAGATGTTTTGGTATTGTGTTCAGCATCACTTGAGATTGATGTTTTGTAAAACAGTCTTGCATCCTGGTTAAGGAACTCTTGATCACTTTTCAGCATTAGTGCGACCGGTGGTTTGGGTGTTCAGACATGTTAATTGTTATTGTAAGTGGTGGGAGTGTGTCCCACAGAAAAATTGTATAAGTGTGGCATGTAGCCACTTGACTGATTAAATACTTAAACCAAGTGTGAGGATTGTGGTGATGTCATCAATTTAAGAATTTATGCCTAGAGGGCACATGGCTTGCTGAGTTGTGGACCGTGGATGAGTACTCCGGTTATAATGGTTGTTCTTATGTGTTATGAGAAAAAGGAGTTATTATGGACCTTTGAAATGTTACTAGCCTAGTCAGTGCGATCAGAATTGGCTTGAGGTCGGTGGATGGATTCAAATGTGAATATGGGCTCTATATCAGGCCAAACATGTTCATTTCAGTAATGTGCACCTTATGGAGGAGTAGTCAGGGTGATATTTTATTGTCAGCTATTTAATGTAATGATGTATTGCGCCGTGCGAGTGGTGAGACGGATTGGTGAATTTCTTATGTATTGAGGTTCCGCATAGAGATGAGGTTATATGAGCAGGATGACTCTTGAGATTCAGGTCATATATCGCACTTCAATTGTGCTTGAGTTTTGTAGCTTATAGCGCTATATTTCCCCTCAGGGGTGGCATTATGGACTCAGCATGCTTATGACCGATATTCAGTATTTTCTTGTAATGAGCAAATTTAGCTCGATGTGCATCTCCTTATGTGAGATCTATGTGTGGATCGGGTGGTACACCGCCATGGGTATGTAATCTGGATCGGGTCGCGTGCTGCAATAGTGTGATGTTGAGTATAGTTTTTCATATGCTAATTTTGTATGCCTTGTTCTCTATTTTCTAAAGAAAGTCCGTATTAGTGCGTGGGTTGGGTAATTCCTTCGAGAGTTTGTTTTCCTATTGTATCGCGTTCGAATTGGTAGCCTATTGGCACATTGTGGCATCATATGAGACTTTTGGTCATGTCGAGGTGGCTTATTGCGTGAACAGTTCATACTGGGCAAGACGAGATCATTGGATTTAGGATTAGTGCAATCTGACTGTATGGAATATATTAAGGAGCAAAGATCATTATTTGGTTCAGAATGTGGTAATGTTTCTTGTCAGAAGTGTAGACTCAATTATTGGTTGACTCGGCGGTTGATTATGAATTTTCGCACATCTCTTCCATTGTGGCAGAATTGTAAGAGTTAGAGTAAAACCTGTGTATGTCGTGGGGTGCAATGGGAGCATCAGATTCATGGAATTTTGACTAAGTTGATTAGAAAATGTTATTGTGGTTCGATGAGTAAAGTGATGCTAGGTGTGAATTCAGCAAAGTTATGTAGCCATGTTTGGGTACAGTGTGTAGCGATTGATATGGTGATCTTATGTTGGAAACATGTGGGGCATAGAATTTCAGATGTTGTAATTGGCTCTAAGACTTATCTGCTTGAATAAAAGTGAATATCTTCAGAATTGATTGAGTCGATGTGCTCAACTGAGTTGTGGTAGAATGGGAAGGTGTATGAGAAGTTAAACAATAATTTCAGACTACTCTAGTGCAGTTCATAGCATGTTCGAGGGCAAATGTATGTTTAAGTGGGATAGAATGTAACGACCCGATCGGTCATTTTGAGAAGTAGCGCGTCGTTCAGTAGTATGAGGCCATGAGCAGCTTCAATTCAGGTATTACGACGTGTACACATGGTCGGGATTAAGTTTCGGGAAGTTCAGAGCTGATTTGGAAAAAGAATTCTCATTTCAGAAGCTAAAAATTGAAAGAATGAACTAGGATCGGAATTTTGAGTAAACGACCTCGAAATCAGGACCCAAAGATTCCTGCAGGTTCGTATGATGATTTCGGATTTGGGCGTATGCTTGAATCAGATTTAGGATGACCCGGGAGCGTCTTGGCGCCTATTATAGAAAGTAGCATTTTGAAGGAAATTTTATAAGTTAGGCTTATAGTGAATTTTAGTGTTATCGATGCCC
Organism: Nicotiana glauca; assembly: GCA_026770625.1. Classification (NCBI taxonomy): domain Eukaryota; kingdom Viridiplantae; phylum Streptophyta; class Magnoliopsida; order Solanales; family Solanaceae; genus Nicotiana; species Nicotiana glauca. The sequence goes on along the minus strand of MU713815.1, from coordinate 162,061 downwards.
ATTTGGGATTCCGAGTCCGTGAATAGCTCTGTATGGATATTCTGGAGTTCGGAGCATGATCGGAAGTAAACTTGCAGGTCCATAGGTCATTTTGGAGCCATTTGGCTAAAGATAGAAAATTAAAGGTTTTTGAGAAGTTTGACTGGAAGTAAACTTTTTGATATCGGGGTCGAAATCTGATTTCGAATGTTGGAGTAGGTCCGTAATGTCTAATATGAATTGTGCGCAAAATTTGAGGTCAATCGGACGTGATTTGATAGGTTTAAATATCGGGAATAGAAGTTTGAAGTTCTAAAGTTCATAAAGCTTGAATTGGGGTGTAATTCGTGATTTTAGTGTTGTTTGATATGATTTGAGGCCTCGAGCAAGTCCGTAATGTGTTTTGGGATTAGTTGGTAGGTTTGGTTGAGGTCCCGGGGGCCTTGGGCGCGTTTCGGATGCTCAACAGATCGATTTTCGTCTTGTGAGGATTGCTGGTTTTCTGTTATAAGTGCAGCAAGTTTATACTCTATGCGATACCGTGAGAGGGTCTGCGATCACGTAGAGAAGGAGTGAGGGAGTTGGAATTTGTCCTATGCGATTGCAGGAGGTGCAATGTGATCGCGAAGGAGGACGACTGGGACTTATGCGATCACAAGCCTAGTGATGCGATCGCACAATGTGCGTTGGAGCTGTGATGCATTTGGTCTATGCGAACGCGGGGGTGTGCATGCAAACGCACAAAAGGAATTAGGGAGGCAGCAGAGTTGGCCTATGCGATCGCGGGGCTACGTATGCGATCACATAGAAGGGGCGCCTGGGCAGTGTTCTTTTAAAATTGGGATTTGGCCATTTTCTCTCATATTTTCTTGGCTTGGGCGATTCTTGGAGGGGTTTCTAGAGAGGATTTTTCGTCATCAACGTCAAGGTAAGTCACTCCCACCTATTTTGAGTTAAATACATCAACTAAGTATGGATTTGAGCATTTAAATTAGTATAAATTTGAGGTTTTGATGGAAAACCTAGAAAATTAGTAATCTTGGAATTTAGCCACGATTTTGGGGATGAAATTAAGAGAAAATCATATATTTGAGTTTGCGAGTTAATGGGTAATCTTTATCTTCGAAAAATTTCGGATTCCGGGCACGTGGGCTCGAGGGTATTTTTGTTAACTTTTCGATAAGGGTTAGGAATTGCTATAAATTGGATTATAATGAGTACCTTAGCATATATTAGTGGATTTACATAATTATTGGCTAGTTTTGGAGCGTCGTGTATCGATTCGAGTCTTCGGAAGGGCGTATAAAGACGGTTATGGATCTTCGGAGCGAGGTGAGTCTCCTTTCTAACCTTGTAAGAGGGAATTGTCCCCATAGGTGAAATAACTGATTATGTGCTTGTCACGACCCAACCCCCGGTCGTGATGATGCCCAGCACACTGCTAGGCAAGCCCGACCTTTCAACAATATTCCTAACTTAAACATATCATTAGATTCAAGCACAGGTAATAGTTACTAAAATGTCTTATCAAAATCCTAGAAATAACAGTGAAATGAACTGAAAGTTTAACAAAATACTGCAATATAATACCCAACTATGACCCGGTGTCACGAACATGAGCCTCTAGTACAGAATATCCACCTAATACATGTCTATCTAAGAAAGTGCGGAAATAAAGAGTAGAGATAGGAAGGAGAGATCAAGGCTGCGAACGCCATGCAGCTACCTCAATGCTCTCCGATACTGCTGTCCTGCTAGATAGTCCTCACTCAGCCTATGATGCTCCTGGATCTGCACGCAAGGTGCAGGGAGTAATGTGAGTACTCCGACCCAGTGAGTAATAAACATAATTAATGGCTGAAGATAAGAAATCACGAAATAATACAAGGTAAACAATAACTGGCAGCCCAGACATTTAACAGTGAAACAACAAGTCCAATAACAACACAAAAAGAAACATGACAGGTAAACAGATAAGTAATGATTCATGAATGCAATGCAACACATAGAATGGTACATTCCAGTATCCGTTGCGGCGTGCAGCCCGATCCGTTTAATGTCGACGACGCTCACTGGGGGTGTGTACAGACTCCGGAGGGCCTCCTACAGCCCAAGCGCAAATAATCAAGCTATCTCGTGGCACCAATATCCATATAATACCGCTGCGGCATGTAGCCTGATCCATGTTCAGTTCAGAAATTCACACAAGCCACACGGGCAATGTGAAATAACAGTTCTCAGATGAGGATGTCAATAAAATAATATTTTTGTTTTCAAATCTTAGAAAATGGTTGAGTATTTCAAAACAGTATTTGTACTTGGTACTGAAATCCATTAATATGTCAAATAATGTGAAAAACAGTTATAGAAATCCCTGAAGGATCCAAATAATCGGCACAAAGCCCAAATGTATCAATGAAATCCAAGTAGGATGATTATCAAATAAGTCTTAGTCAAAAACACAGTATGAATACCACTTGGGACGGACTAAGTCAAAATCCCCAGTCACAAATGACCCCGCACTCATCATAGAGCGCGTGTCTCGCCTTAATATAGCATTATGATGCGATATTCCGGGGTTTCAAACCCTCAGGTCATCATTTACATCTATTACTTACCTCAAGCTGGCCCAAAGTCTAGCTTTCTATGCCTTTTCCTCTCAAATCGACATTCTCGCGCATCGAATCTGATCAAAACCACAAGGAATACATTACAATAGGTTAAGGAAACATAACCCAATCAAAAATACTCAAAAAACATCAAAAATCACGAAGTTGGCAAAACCTGTAAGGCCCCGTAAATAATTTTTGGTCTCAAAACTTAGTAACTCGTGGTGTCGACTCCGAATATGTGATTGGATGGGTAGAATTCTTCTTGCTCGCCGCGGTTCGGACCCTTGGAAGTGATCTAAGCCTTTAAAAATCAAAAGCATCAACTATTCCAGAAAATGTCAAAAATACGGTCCATTATGCGACCGCATAATCGATATGCGGACCGCAATCCTACCGCAGAATGAAGCAGAGAGTTGGTCTAAGTTGATGTCAAAAATGCGGTCCATTATGCGACCGCATAATCGATATGCGGACCGCACTCCTACCGCAGAATGAAGCAGAGAGTTGGTCTAAGTTGATGTCAAAAATGCGGTCCATTATGCGACCGCATAATCGATATGCGGACCGCACTCCTACCGCAGAATGAAGCAGAGAGTTGGTCTAAGTTGATGTCAAAAATGCGGTCCATTATGCGACCGCATAATCGATATGCGGACCGCACTCCTACCGCAGAATGAAGCAGAGAGTTGGTCTAAGTTGATGTCAAAAATGCGGTCCATTATGCGACCGCATAATCGATATGCGGACCGCACTCCTACCGCAGAATGAAGCAGAGAGTTGGTCTAAGTTGATGTCAAAAATGCGGTCCATTATGCGACCGCATAATCGATATGCGGACCGCACTCCTACCGCAGAATGAAGCAGAGAGTTGGTCTAAGTTGATGTCAAAAATGCGGTCCATTATGCGACCGCATAATCGATATGCGGACCGCACTCCTACCGCAGAATGAAGCAGAGAGTTGGTCTAAGTTGATGTCAAAAATGCGGTCCATTATGCGACCGCATAATCGATATGCGGACCGCACTCCTACCGCAGAATGAAGCAGAGAGTTGGTCTAAGTTGATGTCAAAAATGCGGTCCATTATGCGACCGCATAATCGATATGCGGACCGCACTCCTACCGCAGAATGAAGCAGAGAGTTGGTCTAAGTTGATGTCAAAAATGCGGTCCATTATGCGACCGCATAATCGATATGCGGACCGCACTCCTACCGCAGAATGAAGCAGAGAGTTGGTCTAAGTTGATGTCAAAAATGCGGTCCATTATGCGACCGCATAATCGATATGCGGACCGCACTCCTACCGCAGAATGAAGCAGAGAGTTGGTCTAAGTTGATGTCAAAAATGCGGTCCATTATGCGACCGCATAATCGATATGCGGACCGCACTCCTACCGCAGAATGAAGCAGAGAGTTGGTCTAAGTTGATGTCAAAAATGCGGTCCATTATGCGACCGCATAATCGATATGCGGACCGCACTCCTACCGCAGAATGAAGCAGAGAGTTGGTCTAAGTTGATGTCAAAAATGCGGTCCATTATGCGACCGCATAATCGATATGCGGACCGCACTCCTACCGCAGAATGAAGCAGAGAGTTGGTCTAAGTTGATGTCAAAAATGCGGTCCATTATGCGACCGCATAATCGATATGCGGACCGCACTCCTACCGCAGAATGAAGCAGAGAGTTGGTCTAAGTTGATGTCAAAAATGCGGTCCATTATGCGACCGCATAATCGATATGCGGACCGCACTCCTACCGCAGAATGAAGCAGAGAGTTGGTCTAAGTTGATGTCAAAAATGCGGTCCATTATGCGACCGCATAATCGATATGCGGACCGCACTCCTACCGCAGAATGAAGCAGAGAGTTGGTCTAAGTTGATGTCAAAAATGCGGTCCATTATGCGACCGCATAATCGATATGCGGACCGCACTCCTACCGCAGAATGAAGCAGAGAGTTGGTCTAAGTTGATGTCAAAAATGCGGTCCATTATGCGACCGCATAATCGATATGCGGACCGCACTCCTACCGCAGAATGAAGCAGAGAGTTGGTCTAAGTTGATGTCAAAAATGCGGTCCATTATGCGACCGCATAATCGATATGCGGACCGCACTCCTACCGCAGAATGAAGCAGAGAGTTGGTCTAAGTTGATGTCAAAAATGCGGTCCATTATGCGACCGCATAATCGATATGCGGACCGCACTCCTACCGCAGAATGAAGCAGAGAGTTGGTCTAAGTTGATGTCAAAAATGCGGTCCATTATGCGACCGCATAATCGATATGCGGACCGCACTCCTACCGCAGAATGAAGCAGAGAGTTGGTCTAAGTTGATGTCAAAAATGCGGTCCATTATGCGACCGCATAATCGATATGCGGACCGCACTCCTACCGCAGAATGAAGCAGAGAGTTGGTCTAAGTTGATGTCAAAAATGCGGTCCATTATGCGACCGCATAATCGATATGCGGACCGCACTCCTACCGCAGAATGAAGCAGAGAGTTGGTCTAAGTTGATGTCAAAAATGCGGTCCATTATGCGACCGCATAATCGATATGCGGACCGCACTCCTACCGCAGAATGAAGCAGAGAGTTGGTCTAAGTTGATGTCAAAAATGCGGTCCATTATGCGACCGCATAATCGATATGCGGACCGCACTCCTACCGCAGAATGAAGCAGAGAGTTGGTCTAAGTTGATGTCAAAAATGCGGTCCATTATGCGACCGCATAATCGATATGCGGACCGCACTCCTACCGCAGAATGAAGCAGAGAGTTGGTCTAAGTTGATGTCAAAAATGCGGTCCATTATGCGACCGCATAATCGATATGCGGACCGCACTCCTACCGCAGAATGAAGCAGAGAGTTGGTCTAAGTTGATGTCAAAAATGCGGTCCATTATGCGACCGCATAATCGATATGCGGACCGCACTCCTACCGCAGAATGAAGCAGAGAGTTGGTCTAAGTTGATGTCAAAAATGCGGTCCATTATGCGACCGCATAATCGATATGCGGACCGCACTCCTACCGCAGAATGAAGCAGAGAGTTGGTCTAAGTTGATGTCAAAAATGCGGTCCATTATGCGACCGCATAATCGATATGCGGACCGCACTCCTACCGCAGAATGAAGCAGAGAGTTGGTCTAAGTTGATGTCAAAAATGCGGTCCATTATGCGACCGCATAATCGATATGCGGACCGCACTCCTACCGCAGAATGAAGCAGAGAGTTGGTCTAAGTTGATGTCAAAAATGCGGTCCATTATGCGACCGCATAATCGATATGCGGACCGCACTCCTACCGCAGAATGAAGCAGAGAGTTGGTCTAAGTTGATGTCAAAAATGCGGTCCATTATGCGACCGCATAATCGATATGCGGACCGCACTCCTACCGCAGAATGAAGCAGAGAGTTGGTCTAAGTTGATGTCAAAAATGCGGTCCATTATGCGACCGCATAATCGATATGCGGACCGCACTCCTACCGCAGAATGAAGCAGAGAGTTGGTCTAAGTTGATGTCAAAAATGCGGTCCATTATGCGACCGCATAATCGATATGCGGACCGCACTCCTACCGCAGAATGAAGCAGAGAGTTGGTCTAAGTTGATGTCAAAAATGCGGTCCATTATGCGACCGCATAATCGATATGCGGACCGCACTCCTACCGCAGAATGAAGCAGAGAGTTGGTCTAAGTTGATGTAAAAAATGCGGTCCATTATGCGACCGCATAATCGATATGCGGACCACATTCCTACCGCAGAGTGGATCAGAGAGTTGGTCCAAATTGATGTTGAAAATACGGTCCAATATGCGGACCGCATTTCGATTCTGCGATCGCAGATCTCTCCCGGACTTCTATTTTCTAAAATTTAAAACCCATCCCCCTTTCTAATATAACGGCCTAACCCCTCATTTTAACCATTTTTCTGAACAAAATAAGAGAGAGGGAGGAGGGGTTCTTGAGAGAAAAGCCTATCTTGTTCAAAATTGTTCCTCAAATTACTCGGTCTGGAAAATTTTAAAGCAAGTGTCTTCATCTCCATTTCTACAGGTAAAATCCCTAACACTTTTTCCTTGATTTCCAGATGTTAAGCTAAGGGAGGGAGTCTCATGCTGTGATTCTTGAAATAATGGGTGGAAACTCACATGCATGTCTTTCAAAATCAAAAATTTAGCAAGGGGAATTGGGTAGAAGTAAGGGGCTGTGCTCGATAACCTAAATAAGCTCGGATAGTATTTCAAATTCTAAGGTACATGTGTTAATTGTGAACTATATTGGCGTGGTTAGATTGCTTGGTGACTGATAATAGAAGTTAAAAAGGGAATTCGACTCCAGGTATGTATGGCTAACCTTAACTTTATAAAATCACCTTATTGGTGTTCAAATGTTTGATATGTGGTATTAAATGAAGAACAAATGGCGTAAGGAAATTGTAAATGATGCAACTGAAATAAATGAGATAGTAACATCTATTGCTTATCGTGGGCAAGTATTGTTGTAATATGAAACACTTGTGAATTGTGGAATATGACAGAAAAAGTATGGATGGTTATGCAAACACTTGTAATTTATTGTTGCTATTCCTTAATAAGTGTGGTTGTGATCTTTGTGAATTGTTCATTGCTATTGTTGTGATTGTTTGTGAATTGAAATTGTACGGTGGGATCGGGTTGCGCGCCGCAACACGAAGTAATAAGGTGCGGGTTGTGGTGATAAAGGTGGCCGAGGTAATAAGGATGGCCGAGATAATAAGGGTGGAAAGTGATTGAAATCACTGTGGAAATGAAAATATGAGCAAAAATGTGAAATCTATTGATGTGGAAATGTGGAGGGGAAACAGGAGAGTTTGTAAAACTTGTTTGGCTTGATTGTTCTTTCTTTATGGAAATTGATTGTTGTTTCTGTTGCTGTTACTTATTTTTCTATGGCTTGAGTTTACTTGGCGCAAAGTTTGTTATAAATACCAGTACAATTCAAGTGTACTGACGTCCCTTTTTTGCCGGCGGAGCTACATTCGTGTCATGATTGTAGGTGGATCTGCAGCAGGTATTCCAGCCCACCGATCGTAGCTCCCTCTTCGCCTTCCGTCAACTATTTTGGTGAGCCCCATTCCTCTCGGGGCCCTACGTGGCTCAAGCCACTTGTTTCTGTAGTTTTATTTTGTTGTTGTGCAAGGTATAGCCGGAGCCTTGTTACTGGCAAGTACTGTATTATCTTGTGGTATCTTTAGAGGCTCCGTAGACAGTGGATGTGGGCTAGAAGCTATGTATATTCATGTTTCTTTTGTTTGACAACGGATTGGTAATTTTATTAATTATTATGTATGTATGTTTTGAAAAAGGGTGATCCAATTTTTTTTAATTATATGGCTAGTTCTTGGAATACCGAATAAGGAAAACAAGGGGTGGCTCATGGGTTAGGAAAGGCACCCAGGTCCGCTTGACTGGGGATACCCGGTCGAGCACCGGTCATCTCCTTCGAGTTCGGGGCGTGACAAACTTGGTATCAGAGCCTAAGGTTTTAAAGTGTTCTAGGATGTCTCGGAGCCGTGTCTAGTAGAGCCCTTCTTATCGGTGTGTTGTCGACCACATCTATTAGTAGGGGGATGCATGGACATTTAGGAATTTACCCTCTTCTTTTTTATTCCATATCGTGCGGAGAAGTGAAATGTGGAAGTATTTATGTCTAACTCGTGCTCTGTTCCGAAATTTTCAGAAATGGCACCTAAGAAGAGAGCTAGACTCGGCCTTGGGGCTAACGCCACCGCAAGTGTGGCCGTGAGTCACGTACCTGATGCCGTGGGTGAGAGTGACTCCCCTGCCTTGAATCTGCCCAGCCCATCTATTCCAGATCCAAGTATTCCTGTTCCGGCTGCGGCAAAGGGTGCCACCATCCCTCCGGCCAATATTTCTGATTTCTGATACAGTTCCAGCTTCCGGTCCCGGGGTTTCTGATGGGGACCTTAGAGGAGCCATCCGTATGTTGACCCAGTTAGTGGACGCCCAGGCCAAGAGATCTCATGATGCCTCTGTGTCCTCCAGCAGACAGGGAGATTCCTCTAGCTCCAGAGTCCACCAGTTTCTGCTATTGGCCCATCCAGAATTCTCAGGCACAGACCCAGAGGACGATCCGCAGGATTTCCTTGATGAGATGTATAAGACCCTTCGAGTGATGAAGGATACAGAAGTAGAGGGGGTAGATTTGGCATCATACAGGTTGAGGGGAGAAGCGCGTTCATGGTTTGAGATGTGGGAGGATTCCCGTGAGGAGGGAAGACCTCCGGCTAGATGGGATGATTTTGTAGATGCCTTTATGGACTACTTCTTGCCTGCCGAGACAATGGCAGCCCGTGCCACTGAGTTCGAGGTTCTCAAATAGGGCAGTATAAGTGTTTGGGAGTACCACATGGAGTTTGTGATGTTGTCCAAGTATGCTCCTCAGTTAGTGTCGACCATGGATGCTCGGGTTCGGCGTTTCGTTCAGGGACTTAGTCCCTTGGTGGTGAATGAGGCTTCTACAATGGCCTTGCACTCAGATATGAATTATGGAAGGATTGTAGGATTCGCTCAGGCCACAGAGGCTAGGAAGTTGAAGATTCGGGCAAAAAGGGAGAGTAGCAGCAGGGCCTGGTCTATGGGTCACTCAAGGAGTCCAGTTCTGGGGAGAGGGTCATCAGGGCCATCCTGGTCATATGCTCAGTCCTCAGCAAGTGCACCGCCATCCGTGCACAATTATCAGCAGAGCAGTCACTCGAGACCAGGTTCAGACAATAGGAGGTCCCGCCAGCCCGGTCGTTCAGGAGTGAGGTCTCAGCAGCAGGGGGAACTACATGCCCCAAGTGTGGGAGATTTCATACAGAGACTTGCTATTTGGATATCCCGGTATGTTATAGGTGCGGGGTGAGAGGTCAAATCCAGTGGGACTGCTGTTCGCTCAGGTTATAGGTAGGGGATCTGCCCAGTCATCTGGCTTTTCAGTTGCTACATCATCAGTGCGTCCTCCAGCTCCAGCAGGGCGCGGTGCAACTAGGGGTGGAGCTCGTGGTAGGGGTGGACCTAGCCTGTTCTATGCTTTGAGTGGTCGCTAGAGTGATGAAGCTTCTCCAGATGTTGTTACAGGTATCTTGTCTGTTCAGGCCATTGATTGTTATGCTTTTATTGATCCGGGGTCCTTTTTGTCTTATGTCACCCCATTCATTGCTTCAAGTTTTGGGACAGAACCCGAACAGCTTCATAAGTCATTCTCTATATCGACTCCGGTTGGTGATTCTATTACAGCCTCACGAGTTTATAAAAATTGTGTTGTCACGGTGTGTGGTCGTGTTACCACGGTCAATCTTATTGAGCTTGGAATGGTAGATTTTGATGTAATCATGGGGATGAGCTGGCTTTATTCATGCTTTGCTAAACTTGACTGCCAGACGAGAGTCATGAGACTCGAGTTCCTTAATGAGCCGGTTATTGAGTGGAAAGGAAATGGTGTGGTGCCAAAGGGTAGGTTTATTTCTTACCTTAAGGCTTCGAAGATGATTAAGAAGGGGTGTCTCTATCATTTGGTCCGGGTGGCGAACACCATTTCAGAAGTGTCTATCCTCGAGTCCGTGCCTGTGGTGAATGAGTTTCTTGAAGTGTTTTCGGATGAGCTTCCAGGGATTCTGCTAGATAGGGAGATTGATTTCGGGATTGATGTTTTGCTAGATACTCAACCAATATCCATTCCACCATACAAAATGGAACCATCAGAGTTAAGGGAGTTAAAGGAGCAGCTGAAGGATTTATTAGAGAAGGGGTTCATACGACCGAGTATGTCGCCATGGAGTGCTCCGTTTTTTTTTGTCAGAAAGAAAGATGGGTCACTTTGGATGTGCATTGATTATCGACAGCTTAACAAAGTCATCCTCAAGAATAAATATCCTTTGCCTCAGATAGATGATTTGTTCGACCAATTGCAGGGCACAAAGTTCTTCTCCAAAGTTGATCTGCGGTCTGGATATCACCAATTGAAGATCAGAGAGCAGGACATTCCTAAGACCGCCTTCAGAACCCGCTATGGTCACTTTGAATTCTTGGTCATGTCTTTTGGGCTAACCAACGCCCCGGCAGCTTTCATGGACCTTATGAATCGGGTTTTCAAGCCATATCTAGATTCCTTTGTGATTGTTTTCATTGACGACATCCTCGTTTATTCACGAAGCAGGGAGGATCATGCTATTCACCTCAGAGCAGTATTGCAGACTCTTCGTCAGCACCAATTGTATGCTAAATTTTTGAAATGTGAGTTTTGGTTAAAGTCCGTTACCTTTTTGGGTCATGTTGTTTCCGGTGAAGGGATTCAGGTGGATCCCCAGAAGATTGCAGGAGTGAAGAAGTGGCCTAGACCCACGACCCCGACGGAGATTCGTAGCTTCTTGGGTTTAACAGGATATTATCAGAGGTTTGTGGAAGGATTCTCGACCCTCGCCTCCCTATTGACTAAATTGACGCAGAAAGCAGCTAAGTTCCAATGGTCCGACGCTTGTGAGAAAAGTTTTCAGGAACTGAAGTCAAGATTGACCTCGGCGCCAATATTGGCATTGCCAGAAGGCACGGAAGGGTTTGTGGTTTATTGCAATGCCTCCAGGGTTGGTTTGGGATGTGTGTTGATGCAACATGGGAAGGTTATAGCATATGCTTCGAGGCAGCTCAAGAATCATGAAAAGAATTATCCGACGCATGATTTGGATCTTGCGGTAGTTGTGTTTTCTTTGAAAATATAGCGGTATTATCTTTATGGGGTCCATGTGGATGTGTTCTCAGACCACAAGAGTCTCCGGTATTTGTTCAAGTAGAAGGAATTAAATTTAAGGCAGCGACGGTGGTTAGAATTGCTCAAGGATTATGATATGAACATTTTGTACCATCCAGGGAAGGCAAACATGGTGGCCGATGCTCAGTCGGAAATCTATGGGTAGTTTTGCTCACTTGGGAGTGGATCACAAGCCCTTGGCTCGAGAGATTTATCAATTGGCCAGTTTAGGAGTTTTCTTATCGACATCAGACGAGGGGAATGTTGTGGTGCATAATAGAGCAGAATCGTCTCTCGTAGCGGAGGTCAAGGAAAAACAGTTTATGGATCCAACATTGGCTCAGATGAAGGAAGAAGTTTTGAGTAACAAGACTTCAGCATTTTCACTCGACGGCGAGGATGGTGTATTGCGGTGTCAAGGTAGGCTATGTGTCCCGGATGTGGATGAGCTTCGAGAGAGGGTGATGGCGGAGGCTCATAATTCCAGGTATTCCTTGCACCCAAGTTCTACGAAAATGTATCATGGTCTCAAGGACATTTATTGGTGGAACGGTATGAAAAGGGGTGTGGCAAACTTTGTATCTAAATGTCCGAATTATCAGCAAGTGAAGGCTGAGCATCAGCGGCCTGGTGGGTTAACTCAGCTTATGGAAATACCAATGTGGAAATGGGAGATGATCAACATGGATTTTGTGGTAGGGTTACCTCGCACTCAATGCAAGTTTTACTCAATTTGGGTAATAGTGGATCGACTCACCAAATCAGCTCACTTCTTGCCAGTCAAGTGGACCGATACTGCAGAACAATATGCTAAGCTGTATATCAAGGAGATAGTAAGGCTTTATGGCACTCTGCTTTCTATTATCTCGGATCGAGGGGCCTAGTTCACAGCTCAGTTTTGGAAGAAATTTCAGCAAGGTTTTGGTACTCAGGTGAATCTCAGCACAACTTTCCATCCGCAGACCGACGATCAGGCCGAGCGGACTATTCAGACGCTTGAGGATATGTTACGGTCTTGCGTCTTGGATTTCAAAGGTCGTTGGGATGACCACTTACCACTTATAGAATTTTCTTACAATAACAACTTTCATGCTAGCATTCAGATGGCCCCGTTTGATGCATTGTACGGAAGAAGGTGTAGGTCTCCAATTGGGTGGTTTAAAGTGGGTGAAGCAGAATTTCTAGGGCCAGATCTTATGTACCAGTCTATGGAGAAAGTTAAGGTCATTCAGGAAAGGATGAAAACTGCTCAGAGTCGCCAGAAATCCTATACGAATGTTCGCCGAAGAGATTTGGAATTTCAAGTTGATGATTGGGTGTTCTTGAGGGTATCTCCTATGAAGGGAGTCATGCGATTCAGGAAGAGAGGAAAATTGAGTCCTAGTTATATCGGACCGTATCGGATCACTCAACGGGTAGGGCAGGTAGCATATAGGCTGGAATTGCCTCCTGAAATGTCATTAGTACACCCGGTGTTCCATGTGTCCATGTTGAAGAAAGTGGTTGGAGATCCATCCACCATC